>JBAJNP010013520.1:0-12035 GCA_036877545.1 Yasuhikotakia modesta | reverse complement strand
GCTGCCACTACTGTTCACTGCTGTACTACTGTTACTGTCACTGTTACTATTACTAGTTACTGTTATTATCATTATTATTATCATTACCATGGTAATGCTTAGCATACTATATATAAATATTTTTCTTTTTAATTTTAGATTCTTATTTACTGTTATTACTGTTATGTTTAAATAACATTCTCTTTTTCTCAGGGTCAGCAGGCGTTAAAGCATTTCACTGCATGTCATACTGTGTACGATTATGTATGTGACCAATAAAATTTGAATTTTGAATTTTTTTGGAATTTGACAGTCCTCAGATCTTGTCTAGAGGATTTTGAGCCAGAGCGTCATGTCACTTTTACCCTTAGAGGGGGAGAAGGGGCAGCGACACTCTGTTTTTGTGTGTCCCTATACGATGAGGTGGCACATGGTCGGGACTACTCCCGTCTAGCAGTCCCAAGGGGGTGAGAGCGACGAGGGAGGAACCGCTGGAATACCTCTGCCTGTTTACGTGCCTCCTGGTATCTATGGACGACTAAATTAACAGTCGAAAAAGTCCAGAAGGCACAAGCAGGGCATCCAAAAGAAAGATCTTATCTCTTTCTTTCAAAAGTGAGCCAAAGATGCTTCTCTGCGGGCACCAGAGCTGCCATAGACCGGCCGATGGCACGAGCGGCCTCCTTGGTGGCACGCAGAGAGAGATCTCCTTAGCTCTGCCAAAACCTCAGGTGTGACGGCTTCAGTCTCATCCACCCCCTTCAGCAGTTCAGCTTGATATGCCTGGAGCCCGCCCATTGTATGGAGGGACACGCCGGCCTGACCTGCTGCCATGTACCCTCTGCCCACCAATGCTGATATAGTACGTAGCGGTTTGGAGGGCAGAGCCGGAGCCTTCAAGGACAGCACCAAGGACAGCGCCGTCTAGATCGAAGCACGCGCAAAGAAAGCTGTAATAAAAGTAATAAAACGTGGGCAGGAAGGAACACACTCTCTGAATTGTTCAGAGCCCCTTGTCTTTCCCTTTGCCTTTGGCATTCTAACTTAAATGATGTCACTGGCGCTAATGACACAGAAAGACAAACAATTTAACACACAATGCAACATAGAGCGCTTCCTGACAGGAAACTTATGATGCATGTAAAAAAATCATATTTTAAAAAGCCCATATATTCTTTTCTATTTATATACCTTTATGTATTTTTTGTAAATGTCTTTACATCCAAATGCTGATATTTTAAATTGTATTATATATAAGAATTGTAAATTCTAAATTACCAAATTCTACATTACCAAAATAATTGTAGCAAATTACAGTTTAATTGCGTTTCTACTTTGACCCACGAGATGCCACTGTGGCGTTTTGAAATGGTAACAGGACAATACTAAAGGGAAAGCAAATGTACCTAATGCAGAAGTAATATTAAATGTAAGAAATAAAGTGACAGCAGTAACAGCAATATAGCATACTGCCATTTGGAACAATTAGGATTGTATGATTAGTTTAATTCCACACAGTGTTTAAAAAATTGATTAAAATTACTGCATTTATTAAACTATTTCAGTGTAGTTCGGTATGAGCAGGGTTATGGTTCAATCGATTTTGAAATTGCATGTCTTTTTTAGTAGTAGTAGTATTATTATATTTTATTTCATTTAATTTCATTAAAATTTATTTCTTTACCTGTTCTCATGTCATGTGTTCTCTTTGTTGTACAAATTGCTATATAAAACCACAACAAATTCCTTGTGTGCTTACATACACTTGGCGAATAAAGCAAATTATGATTCTGGCTTCTAAAAGGTATATTAAACAGACACAATGTAGTCAAGCAAGTGACAAAATACAAGTGTTTTAGGTTAGTTTTAAAGGGGTTGAACTTTGATATTTGATATTTGCATTTAATAGTTTTGGTATGTAGAGATTTTATCTGATATGTATTGGTTTTGTGTGGTTTAAATGTACAAGTGTATAATTTTATTGAGGTTGATTATACCTATCGTAGGAGACCTAATGTATTGCTTGGTTATTATTAAAATGTATTTAAATATCCATTTGCTGTCTAGTTAATCTCCATGTAGTTTTCTGTCTTTAACTATTGTGTGTGTATTTTAGAGCTGGGAGAGATCAGGAATATCACCACCACCAAGCCTTCTTTAGAGCTAGAACGGCTGGAGAAGTACACAAACTATAGTATTCAGGTGCTGGCCTTTACTCGAGCTGGAGACGGAGTCCGCAGTGAGCAGATCTATACACGCACCAAAGAGGATGGTGAGCTTCCCTTCAGATACATTACTGGTCCCACTCAGCTCACAGTAAAGAGTATTTGTTTCTTCAAACTAAAGTGTGTCTGCTAAAATGCTTTCTAAAATGCTAATTTGTTGCCAATAGGGCTACAAAAAATGATACACTTCCACTTCAATGCAATTGCATTTGGAATAAACCTTGATCTAAATAAATGAATGTTATTTCTCCAAAAAACAGTTCCTGGCCCTCCAGCTGGAGTTAAAGCAGCTGCCTCCACCAGCTCGGTGGTCTTTGTGTCCTGGCTGCCTCCACTCAAGCTTAACGGAATTATCCGGAAATACACAGTCTTCTGTTCTAACCCATATCCCACAGTAAGACATCAATTATAAAATTACACTTACATTTAGGCATTTAGCAGACGCTTGAATAATGTTAAATAATATTAACTGCAATGAAACAGATATTGATACAGATAAAGATAAACAGATAAAATAGGAATCCTATTTTAATTGTCCTTTCAGGTAATCAGTGAGTTTGAGGCTGCTCCTGATGTTTACTTTCGTCGTTTGACCAACCTGAACCAGAATTGGCAGTACAGCATATGGGTTGTGGCAGTGACTGCTGCGGGGCGTGGGAACACCAGTGAAATCATCACCGTAGAGCCCCAAGCAAAAGGTATGCCAACATATCACAGCCTAATTCTAGCTTTGTATGAGTACCACAAACTTTTAGTTTTTAGTTCAATGTTAATTGAATTCTGTTAGGTTAATGTTACATATTAAAAACAAATAATAAACAAAATGCCGTTCTTGTGATATATCGCTTCTTTGTAAATAACTTTTATTAAAAAATATTAAATAACAAAAAATAAAGCCCTATGCTTTACCCCCTATCTAAAATAACACCAAGATTTATTTTTCAGATTTAGTTAGATTTAAATATGGCTATTGTGGAAAAGGACATACATTTAATGGAAGTGTGTTTCACAACCTGTGGAGTGTACTGTATTTACAAATGCCCCATCACCCTTGAATAAAAGAATAGAAAAAAATTATGGATTTAATGAATGAGGAGACATAGATGTAGAGTGGTGTTACGTCTCTATAATATTGTCTTTAAATGCAGCATATACAATGAGAAAAGCAAAGGACCTAACACTCATCCCTGTGGGACTCCATACTTAACTTTTATCTGATCTGACATATCCTAATTGATTAGTAGGACCTAGTCCATAATAATGTTCTGTCCACAAATGTCAACATAACTCTCTGTCTTACACAGTTGTTCCAGAGTGTTAAAAGCAGCACTAAGACCTAAAAGTACTAAAAGAGAGAGGCAGCCAGAGTTGAATGAAAAGAGCAGGTCATTGGTCTGTAACTAAATTACCTGCAATGTAGTCACAGCTGCTGTTGATTTCTTGAAGGTATTGTTTGTTATTTCAGCTCCTGCTCGAATCCTGACATTCAGTGGCACTGTGACTACACCCTGGATGAGGGACATTATCCTGCCCTGCAAAGCGGTGGGAGACCCTCCTCCTACCATCAAGTGGCTGAAGGGAAAGTATGTTTAATTGCCTTAATGAAACAGTTAACCTAAAATAAAAGTTCTGTCATAGTTTATTCAGCTACTCTGTTGAGTTCTTTGAAATGTGTATGTTCCAAAACATGTAAGTATTTTGTATGCTGTGAATTTTAATATGAAGCTGTATGATTTTCCACACAGTAATGGTACACCTGCTCCAGTTTCCATTGATGGCCGTCGTAGCACTCACAGCAATGGCAGCTTTGTTATTCGTACTGTGAAAGCAGAAGATTCTGGATACTACAGTTGTGTTGCCAGCAACAACTGGGGTTCAGATGAGATTATGCTAAATCTTCAGGTCCAAGGTACATTTCGGGTCAAATAATCATATTATGTTGTTTAGATGAAAAGAACTCTTTTCTGTAGCATTTTTGTGTTTGCTTTCCAAATGTTTTAGTGCCTCCGGACCAACCACGTCTCACAGTGACCAAAACCACAACCACCTCCATCACACTGTCCTGGATCCCTGGAGACAATGGTGGAAGCTCTATTAGAGGTTAAGGCTGCACTCTTTGGATGGCTTAATAAATACTTATTTTGTCATATTTAAATCATATTTAGATATTTAGATAGAGATTTAAGTAATTATCTTGTATCAAGTATGTTATCTTAGGTTAAGGTGCAGACTCAGACACAAGAAACAGCTGTCAGATGCTTTAGAATATAGTTTTGTTGCTCATAGGTTTAACCAAAGGGGTGCCCAGTCCTGCTCCTGGGGGATTAGTTTCTTGCTGAGTTTGGCTCAAACAACACACATTGCAGGGAAGTTTCTTATATTCCTCGTATTAGTAAGATGGTTTAAAGCATAGGTAAATTCTGTGGGACAATGAACCTCCAAGCGCAGGATTGGGCACCCCTTGACTGAAAACTGTACTGTACTGAAAGAGATTTGTAAAATACTTTAAACTAAAATGTATTTATCCAACAGGAAAGCCATCTATGTATAATAGATGCCTAGTATCAATAATAATAAAGTAATGCAATTTAGGGCTTATATGTTACATTAAATGCAAGCAGAATATATGTGTCTTCTGTTTAGGCTACATTCTGCAGTACTCTGAGGACAACAGTGAAGAGTGGGGCAGCTATTCCATAAGCCCAAGTGAGCGATCTTATCGTCTGGAGAATTTGAAGTGTGGTACATGGTACAAATTTACTCTCACAGCTCAGAATGCAGTTGGTCCTGGTCGCATCAGTGAAATCATTGAGGCTAAAACCCATGGCAAAGGTAGAGTCAATAAATTATCATTTTTCTTTTTCTGTTTTTTCTGTTGTGGCATATAGAAAGATTTGTGCATTTTTTAAAATAACCAGTTAGAATGTCACAGACTTACTGTAGCTGCATATGGAAAGTTAAATTAACTGACACTTCTTTAGAAGAACTCAGATCTCGCTCTTTTTTTATTTTTTTTATTTACACCACCATTCCATACCATTTCCGTATCCACCTGTCACTCCCCCAGACCTCCTACGTCATCTCTCACAGACATCACCGAGGAGGGGTAACAAACAATATCAATATGATCTACACATACAAAACCAGTGTTCCTGGAACAACATTCCTGCCAAAGAAACAAAGTACTAACCTAAAGCCTATACCCATCACCCAGCCCTAACATAGCTTAACATCTACAACTATAAGCAAATAATAGGTTAATATGAATGGTGATGTATACAAGTTCTCAATCCTCAGCCTAATCTAGCATTGACCCTAAACATAAAAATCTGATGGTTGAGAAAAAGGTTGTTCCAATGATGTAGAACCATGAACATGTTTTGCTTGGTAAAATCATGTTCATCTCTTTGCTATCATTGGCAGGTAACTTTTTTATTTTTTTTTTAAACTTTTTTAACTTTAGTTAGTGTGTAATGTTGCTGTTTTTACTGCAAAAAGTTTAGTGCAAAGGGGGATATTTGTTATGTCCTTATATCACAAAACTGTTGTTTTCTCGGGATAAACCTTCTGTTAAATTACTTTTTTCTAGTATACTTAGTTTTGTTTTATGTACTTATGAATAATATTGTCAAAGTCAGTTTTCTCTCATTTTATTCCATCTCATTTTATTCAGAGCCACAGTTTGCGAAAGACCATGAGCTTTTCTCAAGTATCAACTCTTCTCGTGTGGAGCTCAACCTTATTGGCTGGAACAACGGAGGCTGTCCAATTGACTCATTCACACTTGAGTATCGACCAGTGGACACTACAAAATGGACCATGGTCAAGCGTGATTCCCTTACCAAGAGCCATGTTCTGTACGACCTGCAGGAGGCCACCTGGTACGAGCTGCAGATGAGAGTGGGCAACAGTGCAGGAACAGCGGAAAAAAGGGTGCTGTTTGCCACTCTTAATGTGGATGGCAGTGAGTAATTACCACGCAAGATTAGAACACACAAAGATGCTCATGAATTTATTGCAACTTTGTAGCCTGTAAATGAAATTTGAGTTGATTTCTATTCAGCTGTTCAACTGCTCAATCTTTCATCTCCAGGCACAATTGCACCTTTGCCAAAAACAGTGGACCACAGTCAAGAAATCGGGCAGGGCAATGAGGGACTTAAGATGATGGTTACGATCATCTGCATTCTAGTGGCTATCTCCATGGTCTTCATTGTTCTGCTGGTGTTGAGGAGGAGGAGGAGAGAGCAGAGACTCAAGAGATTGCGAGGTGTGTGAAGGCATATTATTACAATTGAATAAGTTGGGACAATGTCAAATGAATTTCTTCAATTTTCTAATGTTTCAATATCTTAATATTTTAAATAATCTAATATAAAGTTTTACCTTAAAAGTGGTGTTTGCAAAGATTAAATTTCTGGCCACTTGTGAAATTTAAAATTGTAGTTTTATCTACATTTACAAGTAGCCTTCCTGTAGCTCAACTGATATAGCATTGCATTAGAAACATGAGTGCAAGTACTGATATTAAAAAAAACTGTACACATTCACTTCAGTATAATCCGCTTTAGATAAATGCATATGCCAAATGAATAAATGTAAATGTACAATTTCATGTATGTGAATTGGTCTTAGTGAACTAATGTTCATTGATTTATCTTAAATCTCCTGGTGAGATGTATATAGTTTAGGAGTAGTTTATATAGTAGTCTTATGATAAGACTAGAACATAATCCCTTTTATACAATCTGTTGCATTTCATAAGTTTCCCATTTCTTTCAACAGATGCAAAAAGTCTGGCAGAAATGTTAATGAGGTAAATATTTACTCCATAAACTTCAGCATATATTAGTGCACATTGCTTTGAAGCAGCGACTGTAGTATTTATTATTTTTGAATGATTTCTGTATTATTTGGATGTGTATCTCCAGTAAAAATGCACGTACACCTGACACAGTGAACAAACAACAGCAAACTCTGAGGATGCACATTGATATTCCACGAGCTCAGCTCCTCATTGAGGAAAGGGACACTATGGAGACAATTGGTAAGCTCCTGATGGCTTTTTAGGTCATAGTTTATTTTAGAATGTTCTTCTGTAGTTGAACGTGTTACTCCTATCTTCCAGATGATCGCTCCACAGTGCTTTTGACAGATAATGACTTTGGAGAAACATCTAAACAGAAGTCATCCACCGTCACTCACACAGTGCACTACCAATCTTTATCTCAAGCCACCGGACCACTAGTAGATGTGTCTGATGCTAGACCTGGTACAAGTAAGAGCGGTGCTAATGTAGACTACAGCATATAATTCACAAACTTTCCATGTGTGTAGATTTCACTAAAACTTAACTTTCAGTAAGCTGCCAAATACCCTTAAAATACATAAAATATTTCTCCCTGGTATCGTTTCATCATTTCTTTCTAAAAGTTTGCAACACAATTTTTAAACTATCTTCCTAAATATTATATAAGATGAAAATGTCTAAATCATTATTTTATCATTATTAATTTTAGGTTTATTTTAAAGCGTGTAGTCTGGATATATTTTTCTTGTTGTGGTTTACTTTTGAAGAAAGGACCAGAAGGCTAACTCTGCCATAGCAGTTTTAAAATGTACTGTATGACCCTAAAGAGGAAAAAATGATGACTAGGGCATGCAAGCATTGGCTAGAAAGACTTGTAATGAGGCAACACATTGTCTTTTTTTCAAAAGTATGTACTTTCCCAGCAACATACATGCATACATATAGCAAACTACATACTCTAATTCACATGTATGTGAATACTACATATTAAGTATTTGAATACTACATAATAAGTATTGCCTGGTAAAGACTTTAAATACTTGAAATAAGTTGACAGTGAGGGGATAGTTTTGTGAGAGCTTTTTCTGCTCATTAAAGTGAAGCTGAACTGATACAAAGGAACAGTGCTGAATTCTGACTGCAGTCAGTAAATTATTACTGAATGCATTGTGCAAGACTGTAGTTTCAGGAGCTAAACCTGACCGTCAAACAATACTGTTTTACATTAGTGCTTAGAATAGACACACAACAATCTAGTGTTTAAATTAGTTAGTATAAACTCTTTTATCTCTATATTTACTCTATATCTTTATTCCCTTAGATCCTACTGCCCGCCGCACAGCTAAAGCAGGTCCAGCCACACGCAGCCGCTACGCCAGCCAGTGGACCTTAAACCGCCCACACCCTCCTGTTACATCACATACTCTAACAACTGACTGGAGGCTGCCAACTCCCCGTGCCACGGGCTCTGTGGATAAAGAAAGCGATAGCTACAGTGTCAGTCCCTCTCAGGACACAGGTAATCATTGGCCTGTTTAGTAAGGAGTCATGTTGTGAAAAAGTCATTTTCTTTCTGTACTTAAAAGAGTAAAATAGCATTTACCTATTTTACTCTTTTTACTTTAATCTACTGTAAACAAACTGTCATTTTTAGAACTTAGAATATCCAGCCCCAGTTCAAAAACAGACTGAAAAATGATGAACTAAAACAAGATGATTGATCAATTTCACCATGCTTTCTCATTCCAGCAACCTATGAAAAAGCAATGTAATTTCAATGTCATCTCCCCACAGACCGTGCACGTAGCAGTATGGTGTCTACAGAGAGTGCCTCTTCCACATATGAAGAGTTAGCCCGAGCCTATGAACATGCCAAAATGGAGGAACAGTTGCGGCATGCAAAGTTCACCATCACTGAGTGCTTTATCTCAGACACGTCTTCAGAACAGATGACAGCCGGCACCAACGACTACACAGATAGTCTGACATCCAGCACACCGTCAGAGTCAGGCATTTGCAGATTCACCGCTTCCCCCCCCAAACCACAGGATGCCAGCCGGGTCATGAATATGGCTGTGCCCAAAGCACACAGACCTGGTAAGATAAAAAACATGGAGAAGAGTCCACTTTCTTTCAGTGTCTCTTCACATATCTCATCTGTACCTTGACAACAGAAATAATAGAACTTAGCAGGCTGTGCTATTCATTTATTTTTTTTGAGAAGGATGTTGTTTATGTAGGGCTGCTAAAGTTACCCCATCAATTATGTGTAATGATAATCATTTCTATAGAGTGGTCTAACTTAGAGCTACCAGTCTGACCACTCTGAACAGGTGTGTCTAATCTGTTTCAGAGGACTCAAAAGTGATATGGATTGCCTCGACAATCCAATGACTAAGCGTATGCTCAGAAGCAGACTGGCCCCTCTTGTGTGGGCCAAAATAGACCAAAAGCTGGGCAGCTCTGTGGACGCAAGTGTGCAGTGCTTGCACTGGACACATACAATTAAGCCTTTCCTGGTCTTGATCCCGAAAGGGAGGAGGACAGAAAGCCTGGAGCACAACTGGCCATAGTGTGGATGAAGGGACTTTGGCCAAACTGGGCACAAAGTCTAGATATATAGGGGCCACAAAAAGGGCCTGAAGATCACAGACTCTCCTCAGAGAGGTGGTAGATAGAAGCAAGGCCACTTTGGCTGATAAATGTAGATCAGAGATCTAAGAGATAGGCTCAAAAGGAGCACATAAAGCTTCAAATACTACACCGAAGGAGGGAATTGAGATCGTACTTGAAGCCTCAGCCTAAGTGCACCACGGAGAAAACGTACGACCAAAGGGTGTCTACCGACTGGCCCATGGCATTTAATCCCAGAAGAGCTGGATGAAATAGAGTACCAAAGGGGACATAGCACAGTCTCTTGAGAGGCAAAGAGGTCTAATTGGGCTTGCCCAAAAATCTTTTATTAAATCTGCTTCACCACCTCAGGGTGAAGTCTTTATTCCCTGGGTCTCAGCCCCTGCCCTGACAGAATGTCTACTCCCTCACTGCATCGACCGGGAATCAGTCACTCTCAGTGAACAAAGCTTCCCCTGTGCCCAGACCAGGATCTGGTGCGCCAATTTGTACAGAGGGCGCGACCGCAGACCTCTCTGGTGGTTGATGTATGCAGGCTCCCAAAGATGGCTCCCAAGATGGCGAGGCTCCCAAAGACCTTTGGCTGGGCAGTTGTTTATAACCACACCCCAACCAGAAAGCTCGCTAGCATAACATGCCGACCAAGATCTCCTAACACTGGACCCTGAGAGAGGAACCAGGGTTCCCTCCACATGTCTAAAGCACGGATACAGCATCTCGTGACCTTTATCATGTGAAGCAGATTTCCCCTTGGGGAGAACCCCCTGGATTTGAGCCACCACTGAAGGGGTCTCATGTACAGTAGTCCAAAAGGTATGATGTTGGATGCAGCTGCTATCAGACCCAGCAAGTGCTGAAACTGCTTTACAGTGAGTGACAAGCCTTGCTTGACTCTCGAAACTGCAGAGAGGAATGAATTATACGAGCGGGAGAAGATGTGCCCACATCGTGGTGGAATCCCATATGACACCAAAATAGGTGATTCTCTGAGTTATGGAAAGCACACTCTTCTCGGGATTTAGTCTGAACCCCGGCTCTTTCATGTGGGCAAGAAAGACATCTCAATATCGAATTGCCAGATGATGGGAGGAAGATAGAATCAACCAAACATCGATAGAATTCGGTATGTGTATGCCATGGAGCCTCAAAGGCCAGAACTGCATCCACACATTTGATGAAAGTGCAGGGGGAGAGAGCAAGGCCAATGGAAGAACTCGATATTGGTAGGTTTTGCCCCTGAGCACAAACCTCAAGAACTTCCTGTGCTGAGGAAGGATAGGGATGTTAGGTCCTCAGACCTGAATTGGGATATGACCTGCTATACCATGAGCATTTTGAACTTCAGTTGTCTGACTGAGTGGTTCAAGAGCCTAAGATCCAAGATGGGACGCAGACCCCCACCCTTCTTGGGAACAATAAAACAAGGGACCCTGTTTGCTGTAGGTCCCTGTTTGCCTGTTGAGGAGGGACCACCTCAATGGCCTCCTTCCTTAACAGTAAAACCACTTCTTGTTCCCAAACCAGAGCCTGCGCTGGGCCCACCAGGGTGGGGAGGACCTCTTTGAAGGCTGGTGGGTGAGAAGTGAACTGAATTCTGTAACCTAGATCTAAGGTACGCAGGACCCATAGTGATACACCTGGCAGTAGTTTCCACGCTGTCAAGAAGTTGCTTAAGGGTACCAGCCTCTCAATGCTGGTCTCTGAAATAACCATAACTCGGTCTCTGTGCCCTGTAATGGTCACCCGGCAGGGAACACCTGAGATAATTTGCATGAGGGCCTCCTTAGAGGCTGTAAGTGCTCTGGGAAAATACTTGCATAAGGATGCTGTGTCCTGAAGCATGGGAACGGGGAGGGAACGCAGAAGTGCCTCAGCTTGCTTGCGTGCCTCCTGGGAGGAAGACCCTGTCCTTAACTATAAGGTGGGGCAGTGTGAGCTATAGATGACATCCTGAGAAATATCAGTTGTCAATTAACTCAGTCATATTCTCAGATATCTTTCCCTGGGAGGAAGAAACCGCATTGCGTTCTTCCATACCCAATAAAAAGGAGGCCCTGACGAGAGAAAAATTAGATAAGGACAAGCCTGTCTCAATTCCATCAATCAAGTCCAGCTGTGAACCCCATGAATGCAGCCGCTGTTCTGCCTCAGCGGAACCAACACTGCAAGGCACGCTAATGAGGGCTCCCTTCTCAAAAAGAGCCATCTAGGAATGAGCACCTGCATGCTGTGATTTTGGTCAGAGACGGGCCTTGAACCCAGGTCTCCGAATGCTCTCCCAGATCACGCCACTGTCTGCTCACATTGCAGACGGCCAGCCCCCTCAAGAGCTGACTGAGCGTGCTACGCTCCTAAGCAAACAACACATAGAGTGTGTGTATCCCTAC
>JBAJNP010013519.1:0-12036 GCA_036877545.1 Yasuhikotakia modesta | reverse complement strand
CATACACACCGCGCTCTCTGCCAGACGACAGCACGCCCATGGTACACACACACACACAGCTGTCATACGACTGAATGAATGAATGCAGACACTCATCCTCTCTTTCTCTCAGGGCATTCTGAGTATGTTTGAAGACATGGGCTTTATTAACACTTATAAGATTGACCTGCACACACTGGCCAGGTACAAACACTTTCTCAGATTCTCTCTGTCTTATTTTAATATTTTTCTAACCTTGACACAACATGATGAGACCAGCAGAGATCCTTTCAGTGATGTCACACTAACTGCTTTCTCCACACTGTGTGTGTGTGTGTTCAGGTTTTGTCTGATGGTGAAGAAGGGCTACAGAGACCCACCTTATCACAACTGGATGCACGCATTCTCTGTGTCCCACTTCTGCTACCTGCTGTACAAGAACCTGCAACTTTCTAATTATCTCGAGTAAGAACACACACACAAACACACATACACACCACACACACACACACCACACAAACACACAAGTTTCTGTGCTTTGTGGGGACATTCCATAGACATGATGACTTTTATACATTACTGACTTTAAATGTTACTTTTATTCCCTCGTTCTAACCCAAACCCTCCCATATACCTTTCTGCTTTAAGAAACCTCATGTAGAAAGTTGAATGAGTATTGCCCCTCATAGAGATGACTGATCCCCACAATGGTGGAGAAATAAAATCACAAACACATTCAAACATCTAAATGAGATACTTTGAATACACAGCTAGTTATAAACGCTATAACCTAACACTAACCACACTCTAACCCTAGCAGAAAACTATCTGCATTTTTACTAGTATAAAAATGTGTGATGTGCTTATCAGATTTGTCAGGTTTTACTGATTTGTGTTAATGTAGGGATATAGAGATCCTTGCTCTCTTTGTGTCCTGCATGTGTCATGATTTGGACCATAGAGGGACCAACAACTCATTCCAGGTCGCTTCGGTATGTCCACAGTTCTGCCCACATGCTTTCATCACCATTAATACTGCTTAAAAATATTTAACAATATAATGTATGTAACGTATCAGAAATGTGTCTTACTTACTGATGTGTTTCCATCAGAAATCTGTCCTGGCAGCCCTATACAGTTCAGAGGGCTCTGTAATGGAGGTACACACACACACACACACTGCAGTTAATATTATGTCTAGATTTTGCATTGATTAACATCATTCACACCTTTACACATCAATTATACATATGTAATATATATATATATATATATATATATAAAAATGGCGCTTCAGGTTCTGTGTGTGTGTGCTGCCCTCTACTGTTCAGACGCAGCACACACAGCCCTGTTGTGTTATTCTGTGTCTGTGCTGTTTTAGAGACATCATTTCGCTCAAGCCATCGCCATTCTCAACACACACGGCTGCAATATCTTTGAGAAATTCTCCAGAAAGGTGAAATTATTGACTTTCCTCAACAGTCTTTATCTGTATCTTTATTCATATTAAAAACGCAGATAAAAGCATATATGAACTTTCTCATAAACAATACACGTCTAAAGCTGTTATCTGTACAATATTAACAGGAGCTTTACGGCTTGTCCCCTGACCGCATGTGTGTGTGTTGTTTCAGGACTATCAGAGGATGTTGGATTTGATAAGGGACATCATCCTGGCCACAGATTTGGCCCACCACCTGCGAATCTTCAACGATCTCCAGAAGATGGCTGATGGTGAGAGAGGTTCAGGCTTCTGTAATGCAGGGTGTCTCTCTGTCATTAGTGTGACAAAGCAAATATCAGATGTTAAAGGTTTAAAAACATCAAATAGTGCTGAGAAAAGTAAGATAGTAGCATATTACTAATTTAAATAAACTCTGTTTCTTGTGTGTGTGTATGTTTGTGTGTTTGTGTGCGTCTGTGTGTGTGTGAATGCATGCATGTGTTTGTGTGTGTGTGTCTGTGTGTCTGCGTGCATCTGTGTTGTGTGTTTGTGTGTGCGTCTGTGTGTGTGTGTGTGTGCTTGTTTGTGTGTGTGTGTGTAGCCGGTTATAATGCCAGGAGTCAAACTCATCACAGTCTGCTGCTGTGTCTCCTCATGACCTCCTGTGACCTCTCAGATCAGACCAAAGGCTGGAAGACCACCAGGAAGATTGCGGTACAGCCCCTAAACCACAACTTCACCGTCTCACACACATGTACGAACTGATCAGCGTCTCATGAAAGACACATTGAGTATTTTCACTCCTCTGTTTTCAGGAGCTGATCTATAAAGAGTTTTTCTCTCAGGGTGATCTGGTGAGTTTATATCTTTCAACAGAAGAACCTCAGAATGTGCACTGTGCATCCGTCTCTGCACACTGCATACTGCACACTGCACCCGTCTCTGCACACTGCTTTTGTTCATTATTCTCATTGTTCTGAAGAACCTCCCATTAGCTTAAACAGAAGCAACAAGATTTAACCTTCGGTACATAGTTTACACACACACAGTCACTCACATTTGAAAATATGATTTGATATCGTGTGTGTGTGTGTTCAGGAGAAGGCGATGGGAAACAGACCGAGTGAGATGATGGACCGGGAGAAAGCTTACATCCCTGAGCTCCAGATCAGCTTCATGGAACACATCGCCATGCCGATATACAAGTCAGACCAGTGTTAACGTTCCATGTGTTTTCAGATTGAGACGCTGTCACTGTGATGTTTGACGTCACTGTTTTCTTCAGACTCCTGCAGGAACTTTTCCCGCACGCAGCTGAGCTGTACGAGCGCGTGGCCGCCAACCGTGAGCAGTGGACCAAAGTGTCACACAAGTTCACCATCCGTGGGTTACCAAGCAACAATTCACTGGACTTCCTGGACGAGGAGTTCGAGCTGCTGCAGTCTCAGGGTGCATTTGGTGATGATTCTCACCGCGTGAACGGTTGTCTTGACGACAGCAACGACAGTCAGAAACAGTAGCAATGATGTCAGCGGTCCATCGTCTCCTAACATTTCTATGAAGACAGAATTTGGGAAGCACTGATGTTCTGCACAATGACTGTCAGCCCCTGAAATTCCTGACAACTAAATTCTTATTGACCATGTTAAAATAATAGTTAACATTGTTTTTAAAGAAATCATAAAACACTTTAAAAGAAAAACATTGAAGGAATGTGATTACTTAGCATAAAATTAAATTAAACACAGAGTGCATCCAAATCTAACTGGGTTTATTATGCTTGTAATGTTTTCTAACACTATGTTTTTGTCTGAAATATTTCTTGTGTGAAAAAGGGAGACATGAACTTTCTCAGAGACCCTGCTGCAAAATCTGTTTCAGCAGCTGACAAACAGTGAAGCCGAACGGGTCATAACGAATGTTTCTTCATGCGTGACTTCAACAGAGAGATGTATGTAAAAATCTGTGTACAGTTCTGAAACGACATGGAAGTATAGAAAAATCTGTATTTGCACAGTTGTGACTTTGCCAAAATCTGCTACAGAATAAAGAGATTCTGTTTGAAATCTGATTTTTATCTCTGCCACATGAGCTGCAAACACTGAGCTGCAAGAAAGTCAATCTCACAAACACCAAAATCTCCCAAAGAAATTATATTTTGCATAAAGAAATATAATTTTTTGTGGCGTCTGTTTTATTGATCATGAACAAAAAAATCTTGTTACAATAATTTATGATTTATTAAAATTAGCTTAAATTTTTTTTTGTAGGGCTTGTAAATATTTATCATTCACCAAAACTGTAATCATTCTTTATGCAACATGTAATTTTTCACCCCAAAATTCATGGTGTGATGACACTACGGCGTAATCAGAACTGGTGATAAATGCTAGTGATCAGGTCTGATGGTTTGCTTTGGTTTAAGCCTAATCCAGTTCTTACGATGGGTTGACTGGTTACACCCCCGCAGATTCCAACTATGATTGGAATGTTAAATGAAAATGACAATTCATGAGACGTCACGCTGATGTTTAAAACTACTGTGTGGTGTGAGTGAAACTACTGACCAAAAACCCAGAAAATAATCTGCTTGTTTTAATATTTGAAATGTCCTGGACTTGCTGTATTTGATGCAGTAATGCTGTAAAACACATTTTTATGCTTTTACTACAGTCTGTATCCCCACTGTATTTTTATTTCAGAATTACAGACATGATATTTTGTTTCCTTGTGTGATAAATGGTTATTTCTCACCCTGACGTGTACGCATCCATTTCTGAATTACTTTCTATCTATGCTATATTTGATCTGGGATTTTTGTAGTTTAGGGTTAGTAGGTGTAGGTGATTTGTAGGTGACAGTAAATATTTCCTTTGTTTAGGAATAAATATGTTCTGTCATTCATTCATCAGCTGTGCAGGAGCTGTAAATACACACACTGCGTCTGTACACAAAAACTAACTTGTTGCTTTTGCTTTTATTTAGGGCTGTAAAAATGAATTCAAAAATACAACAAAGAAATTCAAGTCTAAACACTAGCAATCACACACACACATTACATGACATCATGCGTTTAAATAAGCAGCCCCTCTTTATCATGAAAGAAACACACTAAACTACACAACAGACCAAACTCTACTAAACAATTCATTCATGAAAAATAGTGAGAAAATCTTTTACACGAATGACTGAAAATTATCAAACTCAGATTTAAAGCAATGTATAATAACATACAACAGAGTTTAAACTGAGGTAGAAACATTTAACAGAATCAGATCATTTCACTGTTCAATCAGCATCAAACATTTCAGCAATGCTGACTTGTGGGAGTTCACAGATGAGACATGATTAAACCAGATGAGCGCCGTACTACGCTGACACCACTAAATACTAAAACGGATCGAGTCATGACTATAGACACAGAGAAATAGAGGGAAGTGTTCGGCCATGTTCAGTAATCATGTCAGAATGTTACCGTCTCAAACATGGAAGTAACAAGAGTTTTAGATGAATATATATGTTATAATCTAGACTCTGTATAGCAGCGTTTCTGCTGTCAGAACTCCCAGCTCAGCTGAGGGCTGCGAAGAGATGTCTGCAGTGAGCGCATGTCTTTAAGCAGACGCAGACTGTCTCGACTGCGCTCACCTGCTCTGGATTTCACCTTCACTGCTGCTGTGGAGTGACTGTGAGCCGAGAGTTTAAACTCGCCCACAGCAGAACGTTTCTCACGCTGTCTCAACTTCTCCAGCTAACACACAGACAGAAAACAAAGTAAATCACAAAACAAGTACCAATCTTATCAAACTCTCAAATCAAATAATAAATGAGCAGAGAATGTCCAGCATGTGTGTGTGTGTGTGCAGGACAGATTGTGTGTTTTGTGAAGCTTGTGTAACCTGTGCCTGATGTTGACGGACTTTAATGATCTGTTGTCCTTTACTCTCCATCCTCTTCACCAGAGTTTCCATCTCATGCTCTAAATCCTGACGCAGCCGATCCGACCTGCACGCCTGGATCTGTCTCGACAACCCCTGCTGCTCACTGACACACACACAGAAAAACACACGCGCAGCAAAAACACACGCGCAGCAAACACACACGCGCAGCAAACACACACACGCACAGCAAAAACAGTGCAGTTGATGAAAACAGAACTCTTGCACTTTTAAAACATGTTAATTTACATGCAGTTCTTTGCACGTCTTGAAAGCACACAAAAAATAAAATGACCAAATTTTTTTTTGGCTGAACGTCACGCAAACACTCACAAGCTCATGTGACCAAACTCATCCTGCAACATCAGCAGCAAATCAGAGAGCTCCTCACTGCTGGAGGAGGTGGAGCTACTGCCTGAGCCACCTCTCTCATTGGTGGAGGTCCTGGCCAGAGAGGTGTGTCCCAGAACACGCTCATTACACAGCTGAGGATGATGCTGTTTTAACAGATGAAGAACATGCTGAACGTTTGCACGAACAGAGTGACTAGAACCTGTCGACTGGAGAGAGAGAGAGAGGGAGGAAGAGAGAGAGAGGAGGGAAGAGAGCATTTACATGGGCAGAAATCTTACAATTACACCTACAAGGTAAATCACATGCAACAAATCTCATTATATTGTTTTCTCTGTCTTTTAGAACCTTGATGAATGCAGAAAATGTAAAGTTTAACAAGTTTATACTTACAACAGTAGTAAAAACAATAAAGCTGTTGTGTGTGTGAGAGTGTGTGTTAATGTTACAGAAAGTTTATGTGTGAGAGTTCAGCTGTGTGTGTACACTACAGTACCGTTCCTGTCACAAATGGTACATCTCCTAAACTCAGTCTGTAATGAGGTTGTGTGTGAGACGAGTGATTCTGGAGGAACACAAACATGAGTGATGCTGAGGGTCTGAACACACAGGAAAACAGAATCAGATTTTACACTGATGAACTCATTTACCTCAGATGAGAGACGCTTCTTCATTTTACTGGATTTATGTGAACGTGGAGAAACAGACTGAATGAGGATTCTATTGACCTCAACGCCTGTCTGTAACTGAAGACAGGCTCAAGATAAATGTACAGACCAGCCGAACAAAGGCCAACAAAGTGATAAATACAGACAAACAAATTGACACACACAGATGAGCAGGCGCGCACACACACACACACAGAAAACCTGAGCTGCTTTGTCTTGCACTAGTTTTCTCTGATGTTCCTCTTCCAGTAATTTTCTCTCCAATTCTCTGATCTTCTTCTCAGCGAGTGTCTGTGTTTCTGTCAGTCTCTGATACTCTCTTTCCAACACATCCAGCTTCAGCAGTTTCCTGTGAACATCTGCCTGAGCTGTAGAACCTGTCTGCTCCAGAGACGCCTGACACACACACACACACACCTGTTAAAACACTGCAGTAAGTAATCCTGCAGTAACAGGTTCATTTTTTTGACCTGCAGTCTGTAGGTGTATGTGCATGCATGTGTCTGTGTAAAACAGCGTGTGTGTTTGTGTGTAACAGCGAGTGTGTGAGATTTGCACCTGTTGGTGGAGAACAGCAGTCCTGTCTGACTCAGATCTTCTCACGGTCTTCCTCATGTTCTCTAACTGTTTTTCCAGACGAGAGCATCGTGTCTCAGCTGCAGACAGTTTACCCAGCAGTCCTGCAGACCGCCAAATGAGAGTAAGACACACCGTTCTACTGCAAACTGTGTGTGTGTGTGTGGAGCGCAGCACACAGACCGGGGGTCTCGGGTCTCTGATTGTGTGTGGATTCTCTGGAGAGCAGCAGCAGGTTCTGTTGCATGTCATACCGCTCCAGCTCAAGACTGCCAATCTTCTGCTGCAAACTCTTCAGGGCTGAAAGAATCGCTACACACACTCCTCATTAATACACATCCGTGATGTCAGCGCCTCATCTGTCCCTGCAGGGGCCACTGAATACCCAAATGAATTGCTTATAAATGTGCTTTGAACGCTACAACATTTCTTTTATATATTTCAATAAAATAGAACATCTATATTGTAGTTTAATAGGTGAAAGAGATGGACATCAATTCATACATTTTACAGTAAATCTGTATTGTATTGTAATCAGTCTGTATTTTAAATAAATAACAATAAATTGAATCTGTGTTGAAGGGAGAACTGAAAACGTTTTAAAAAAAAGGGTATCTTCACATTTTTCTTCCAGTCAAAAGCATGAGAAACACACTGTACCGACAGTAACATGCTGAATGATTAATGACTGCAGACATACAAGTGTTACTGCACCATCAGTCCCTCTGTGCGTGTGTGCTATCAGGTGTCACAGGTTGGTACAGAACACACCAAATAAAGTGCTGAACAAGTCACTGTCAGCTGTGTGTGTGTACCTGCGCTGCTGCTCTCAGGAAAGGCTTTCACAGGTGTGTGTGTGTGTGTACCTGCGCTGCTGCTCTCAGGAAAGGCTTTCACAGGTGTGTGTGAGTGTGTGTGTGTGTGTACCTGCGCTGCTGCTCTCAGGAAAGGCTTTCACAGGTGTGTGTGAGTGCGTGTGTGTGTGTGTGTGTACCTGCGCTGCTGCTCTCAGGAAAGGCTTTCACAGGTGTGTGTGAGTGCGTGTGTGTGTGTGTGTACCTGCGCTGCTGCTCTCAGGAAAGGCTTTCACAGGTGTGTGTGAGTGCGGCAGGTGTGTGTTGATGAAGGGACGGTCTGCAGGATACTCAGCATAGGAGGGCAGAGACATCAGGCGACCTCTGAAGGCTGCTGTCATGCGCTCCTGCACACACACACACATTAAAAACTACATTACTTACCATAAGACACACTCAAACAGAATGAAGATGGTTGGTGACAGTTAGGAGAACACAGCATACAAGAATATAATGTGTTTGCTTATTAACACGTATTATCACCGAAACCAGAATCTCAAACAGCAGAAATGATCATATGCAGAAACGCATTTAAATGTTTAAAACCAGAGAGACACAAAGCTTTAAAGGCACAACAGCATCCGTGCATTACAGTCTGACACAAGCACTAAACGCTTGTGGATGTTGTAACGCTTCTCATGTTTTACCTGCTCTGGTTCAGCGGAAGGTTTGGAGTTGGCGTCCATTCAAATGTTGCTTTAATCTCTGATCATGTTCATGTTGCTAAATCACATTTTATAAGTGAACTCGGGTTTTTTACTTTTGTGTTTGACAAACAGGAAGCGAAACGCAAGCGGGAGAAACAGCGACTGTGAACTCAGCGATGACAACTTCCGCATATTCCCTTTCAAATAAAGGGAATTATAACATCAAAAATCTCTTCCAAGATGTAGTGAAAGCATATGAATCATATGACGACGTGTTACTTATTATTATAATCCATGATATTATTGTTCGAAACAGAAACCAACGAGGGTTAGGTTTTATTATAAACCCTGTGGCGGAAGTGACGTCGCCGAGCTGCGCGTTACCATAGCGTCACACGTTTGCCGATTGTTGACGTGAAGTGTAGAAGTAGACTGATCGTAATAACAAACACGTTCAGACCCTGAAACATGCTTTATTTGATCTTCAGATATTTCATCTGTACAAAGTTACTATGCTCTCTTGAAATGGCAAAAACGTTATACAAAATAAAGATTGTATAGTTAAAACTTACTATAGGTTTATAATGACTTCTATGTTATTTGTCCTGAAATTTAAGTTCCATACATATTTGTTTTGGGTCTGACCTGTTAGTTTTTAAATGTAAAAAATCAGACTGACATGCACAAATACCAAATCATCAGCAGTGATCAGTAACAGATCATGTCTGAGTTTGTTTCAGGTGACGTTCTCCCATTAGAACCTTTGGAGAACCTTTGCTGTCTGTTCATCTCAACACAAATCAACACAGATCTAACAAATTTCAAAAGACACAATTAACAACACAGTGGCAACATGAAATCAACATTTTGTCTTGTCAGTGCAGATCAGTTCATTGCTCTTTTGTTTTATTTAAACACATGAACATGCCCACCACACAGAAACCTCTCTCTCGCCATCTCGCTCCTGTCCTTTCTATCTCTGTTTCTCCCTCACACACACAAACAGACAGACATATCTGTGTTCATACTTACACGACTCAAAAGCAATCAAAATGTACATTTCACACATTTTTTTTCCATACAAACATCAGCCATAATCACAGAATACAAAAATAAATATTTAAAAAGAAAAATGGCACATGAGAAACTTTTATATTCAGGATGATAATTGTGAGTTTCAGAGGATACGTTCTGTTTTCTGAGTATGTTTTCTGAGTAAGTGCTGTAAACACCACACGGCGCCGCGTGATGAAGTATCACAGTTTAGAAGCTCACGCTGGCTAATGTCACTGGGGTCACAGGTCACCAGACGACGCATTTGTTGACGGGGTGCATGGGCGACCCTCTGGGGCAGTGAAACACGCGGCCAAACTCTTCAAACTGGGACACGCTGCCGATAACCCTGCGGAGAGACTCAATGACACCTCAGAACTCTGTAAGAACTCACCTCAGCTACTGCCTTCAGACTGTCTGTGTGTCTGTGTACCTGTAGTGTTCAGGTGCGTGTTTGTCTGTCAGGAGCTGCAGGTATATGGACTGAGATCGTCTCTTCATACACCAGTTCTGTGACATCACACACATCTTTACTGAAGTCCAGTCAAATACAGACACTGAAATAAAGTGAAGCAGCAGGTGTCCGTACCTGAGCGAATGCGATGAAGAACAGCTGTTCATGTGTGTATTTGAGACCCGGGAGAGGACGCTCTGGGCCGTGCTCTCGAACCCACTTCTGATATGCCTACAGACAGAGGGATACACACACAGACAGATGACAGAAGATCATTTCGTTGTGTGTTGTCATCAGGTGGAAGACACTGGCCTGTACAGTTCACACTTACATAATAAGACAACTTTAGCCCGCCCAGATCAGCGATGTTCTCACCCAGAGTCAGACGGCCATTAACCTGCAAATACACACCACTGTCAGAGCACAGGCGCATCTGTGTGTGTGTGTGTGTGTGTGTGTGTTTCTGTACCCTCTGGTTATAGACGGTGAAGTTGTCATATAATTTGATGATACACTCAGACTTCTTCTGAAACTTCTTGTACGACTCCTCCGTCCACCACTGCTTCAGGTTACCGTAGTGGTCATACTGTCCACCTGTCAGCATAATAAGGAACTCACATAAAACAACTTTAATCTTGACTAGTTTGAAAGATTTCGTTTTTAGAAGTTTTTAGAAAGCGCCAAGATCGATTTTTAAGCTAATTTCTCTATTATAGTTATATTTTAATTATTGTGCAATGTGTCATTATTGTGCTTTTAATGTAAATAAACCATATTAACAACCACATTGCACGTGATATTAAGTTGTTTGTTGAAGTAATTTGTGCCGTAATCTGTTCAGTGTGCAGATATAAATGAATACAAAATAAAAGTCCTCTGCTCTTCCTCACCCCAGTCATCGTATCCGTGCGTGAGCTCGTGTCCGATGATCGCACCGATTCCTCCATAATTCAGTGACCTAACAACACAGAATTAAACTTCTCACATCAACGTTATTCCTTTGAATAATTGCGAGTAAATGCTGCAGTAAGTGACCAGCAGGGGCGTCACTAACCTTTAATCTTACACGTGACAAATAAATGACAAACTGTAATAATTAGGGTTAGATCATTCACATTAATCGTTCATGTAAATAACTTGTTAACATTAGTTGAATAAATTGTTATTTGATTGTTCACATAATAATTAATTGTTATGTTTAGGGAGAGAACACCACAAATGTCTCTCTCTCTCTCTCTCTCTCTCTCTCTCTCTCTCTCACTTGTATTGATGAAGGGAAACCAATACAAGCTAACAATAGCTCTGCTGTAGAGCTTATAAAACTTATAATTAGCTGTGTATAAAAGCATGTCTATGAAATGTATTTCAATAGATAAGTAAACGTGTGTGTGTGTGTTACTCACTGTGGGAATTGTGGATCATAAAGGGTCGGCTGTAGGATCCCAGCAGGAAAAACTAAAGAGAGAGAGAGAATGTGAGCGAGAAGGGATGGTGCTGTGCTGTAATGGAAGTGTGCGTCTGTCTATCTGTTTCTATCTGTCTCGCTCTCTTTCTATTTGATTGTCTATTTGAGTGGTGTGCTGTTCATCTGCAGACAGAGAGACAACAATAAACACAAAACATCTGTTTGTGTGTGTGTGTAATGATGTGTACAGCTGCTGTGTCTGTGTGTCTACTGTGTCTGAATATTCATGTGTGTGTGTGAAACTCACCCATCTGGTTTTTGTTTGGCAGGTAATATGCATTTAAAGCTTGTGGTGGAAGAAGCCACCTGTGGAAACACACGCACACACACACACACACACACACACACACACCTGCGTGTCTGTATTAAGTGGTTACAGTACTTTTATTTGTAGTTTATTATTTAGAATGTTTGGTTTAATCGCTTGAGAACAGGGTAATAAAAAGCAAGCAGAGGGAATAATTGTAGTGATACAAAATGACAACAGTGTTGAGGTGATCAATATGGCACTTGTTGCCATGGTTACAGCCACTTACGTTGTCTTGTCGACCTCTTTATGGATCTTTTTGACAGAGAGTTTGATGTTGTACTTTATACTGTTGAGGAT
>JBAJNP010013518.1:0-12037 GCA_036877545.1 Yasuhikotakia modesta | reverse complement strand
CGTGTGTGTTGTGTGCTGACTGTACACGTATGTGTTGTGTGCTGACTGTACACGTATGTGTTGTGTGCTGACTGTACACGTATGTGTTGTGTGCTGACTGTACGTGTGTGTGCTGACTGTACGTGTGTGTTGTGTGCTGACTGTACACGTATGTGTGTGTGCTGTGCGCTGACTGTACGTGTGTGTTGTGCGCTGACTGTACGTGTGTGTTGTGTGCTGACTGTACACATATGTGTGTCTGCTGTGTTGACCGTATGCGTGTGTTGTATAATGACTGGGCGTGTGTGTGTGCAGTAATCACAGGTGCACACCGGGCTGCTGTCACCTCAGCTGTAACCCGACTTGAGGTTTTGATTGACAGCTTTCGAAGGAAGCAGCCGTTCACACACTTCCTGTCTTTTCCTCTGAACCATCATCAGGTGCAGGAGGGATTTCTGGACTTCAAAGAGAAGGTTCTGCAGCACTGCGGGAAGGTGAGTGTGTGTGATCAACACTTCTTTCATTTATTTGATCATTTGGGCAACAAGCAGGTAGCAGTCAAGTGTTCATTTATTCTCAATTATAGTTTCGAGTTTATTTGTCATATTTACAAGTGTCAGTGCCAATAGACACTGAAATGCTTTTGATGAGCCAGTCTACAGAAGTACAATAATAATGGGGCAAGCGAGACAGAAAATGAAGTGACCAAATTGTATGGTATTCTACCTAATATAGCTGCATTTGAAATGTGTTGCAATGTGTTTCCCTTTTATGGAATAAAGATCCAATCAGATGATGTCTTTTGTTCAGCATTTTGTTAGTCTGTTGCCTGTATTAATATAAGATGACACATGAAGTGTTTGACAGATCTGTGCAGCAGCTCTTGTCATCTGTCTGCAGGATTCAGGGGTGGATGAGAGTATTTTTCAGAACCCAGCCAAACTTCACCTCACCATTGGCACTCTGACCCTGCTGAATGAACAGGAAGTGACACGTGCAAACGAGCTGCTTCAACATTGTCAAGACAAAATCTGGTCTGTGTCTGAAACATGCCGTACTTTAACATTACAGACAGATGTTTGGGCTGTGCTCTCCTTATTAGACTTTTGCCAAGAGACAGTGTTGTTTTGTGACTGCAGGGAAATAACAGGAGGGAAAACACTTCCTGTGCAGGTCAGAGGAATTGAGTATATGAATGATGATCCATCCATGGTAGACGTTCTCTATGCCAAAGTATCTGCTGAAGATGGTTCTCAGAGGTAAGATTCAGTTCGTCTGCTCGTGTCCATAGCGTACTAGTTGAGTTTATTTGTTACTGCCCTGGCTGATGCTGGTTGTGTGTGTGTGTTTGTGTGAAGGCTGCAGCAGATAGCAGACACTCTGGCTGAGTGTTTCATCTCAGCTGCTCTGATGGAGCGCGAGTGGGACAGGGTGAAGATTCATGCCACTGTGATGAACACACTCTTCCGGAGAGATCCGTCAGGTGAGCCCGCATCATCACTCATGAAAAACAGGGTTACAGCTCATCGGACAAACACTCAACCTTTTTCCAAATGTGTTGGTTTGAGGCGTGTGTGACTTCAGGACTGTGTGTGTCTAATTCAGGCCTGAGTCTTCACTAACTGTTCCCCTGCGGAGTGTCTGTGGGGGGGACTCTATTATAGAATTGTGTTTCTGTCAGGTTGTTGTTGTTTTCGTGTCGCCCTGCAGCTGTAATGTTTCTCACATCATTATTGCCCCTCATTGTCAACCTCACAGTGTTGTTTGTGTGTTTCTGGCAGCTGACGTTAAAGAAACAGCAGGAAAACCAATCGTTACAGATCGTGAAGCTTTTGATTCAAGAAACATCTTACAGGTGAGACACAACGCACACATTGTTTGATCTTACCCTGATAATACAGTGCTTCACTAATGGAGCCACATGATAATAATATGCTAATATTTATAATATTTGAAGACTTTGGTTCCATAACAGGATAAACGCCAATGTCACGGTGCTCTATTCCAACATACAGTTTAGTTTCGTTCTGCGCTGTCAGTAATCACCGGTAAACACTGCCGTCTTTTGAACGGGTGTTTTCAGCATTATAAAGTCAACAACTGATGGCGTCCAGCCAGTGCTCGTTTGGTCTACGAGAAAGAAGCGCAAGCCTTTCAAAGACGACACAACGGGGAAAAGGCAAAACTCAGGCGGTGGAAAATACCAACGATCTCTTGGGGCTTGCCATATGTTTAGATCCAGAGAAACGTTTATCACAAGTCATTATCAAGTACTGATTTATTTATGGTTATATTATTGTCCACTCTCATGTCATGGATGTAACCTGTTTTGGGGATAAAACAATTTTGTTTGTTAAACAATAAATGTTTAAAATCAAAATGTTATTGGACTTTTTATGTTACAAACTCATGACGATATATTACAGTTTTTCATACAAACCCTTTTTTGGAAAAGAAAACACTTTGTTTTTCTCAATTTAAGAATTTTGGATTTATTTGTTTTGGAACCAAACTCTTCATTTACACATAATGCCAATCAGCCTGTGTTTGTTTGACTGTGTTTGCATTTGTCTGTGTCTTTGCAGGCATTTGACAAGTTCTTTTTCGGAGCCTTTGAGCTGAATGCTGTGCATCTGTGTGAGAGATTCTCTACAGACAGTTCAGGGTTTTACTGCTCTGCAGGACAAGTGCCATTTTCCTGACACTCGAAACATGTTTCTGCATTCTCTCTTCCAGTGGAATACGACATGATACAGCTTTGTGGATTTTGCAAATATTGACTGTAATTAAGAGTTTGTGCAAAAATACTCAATACTTGACACGTTGTGCCACGGGCATCGCGTAGATCGTAAACATGTAGATGAGTTTCATGTGTTAGATTATAGCCAGGTGGATTATATCACCTTTGAAATAAATAAAACAGCCTGTGGTTCTCTTGAATGAATTTGTGCTGTGTGTTTATGTGAGAAAGGTGGGTTTTTGATTGCCACATTAAACCAGGAACCATCAGGGCCGAGAAATGACTTGAAAAACTCATGTTGCTGTTGCATGTATGTTATAGTTAAAGATTGAATGTGTGACATCTGAATCTGTGTTTTTGAGTTCTGTATCTCAGATGCTTCAGTCACAGATGGATTCAGTTCATTAATTCCCATTTATTCTGAGGCCCAGCATTAAGTTTAGTGTATAAATATTAAACAGCAGCATCAGAGACAAGAACCGCTACAGAACAGTGTAATAAATACATGAACAATGTTTTCTGATTCCTCTGAACGTAGTTGCCATTATGCCAAATACAAGAAAAGAGCTAATGGAATGTAGTTAGCATCTTAACAGAAGTGCAGAATATAGTGATTTATATATACAGGGAACTGCAATTCTAGGCAAAGCTCCTGTTTGAAAGTACAGAGAAATGACACACAAATTCATCAACATAGAAGCCTTAAATGTGTCATTAAATTTGTCATTTGGTATTTATAAATAAATCAATCAGAATATCATTCAGATTTGTTTAGGCATTTTTATTAGTTAGCAAAAATAACATTATGTGCCTTGGCTTTTTATAGACATATATTATATTTACATAAATATCAGTGTTATATTTACATTTTTTTATACTATGAATATTTACATACAGTCTCCACCACATGGTGTTCTTGTAAATACATAAGCAGTGCTTAAAATCTTTTACTAAATATTATCACTTTCTATTACCTCACCAACAGAACAGCTCTGGCCTGTACAGTATCGCCGTCCCTCTAAACCAGCTCTGTAAGATCAGTGCATTCAAACTGAACAAAGCATTGAGTTTGTCACATTTCAACTTTCATTAGACAAGCTATCGAACCTTCATCAGATGCAGCCACATTCCTCCACAACCATGTCTTCATGGTGCCACAGCACTAGCCCTCCGTTCTCATAGTATAACATGCTGATAGCGCTCATCTTCGTGGGTGCACAGCAGGCTGAGGGAACGCGGCTGAGATGGTAGTACTTTAACAGACTCTGGGGAAAGGAAAGGGAAACTTTGATTTCAAATGTTTCACCATTAGAGGTTCTGTAGATGATTGCTAACTAGCCCACAATGATCATTCATCTAACATCATCAGCACATGTGTATTAAACTGGGACTGTGTCTAACATTTGAAAATGTAGCAAGACACTAACCTGCATGTAAGCATGATTGGTGGGTCGAAGCTCCTCTCCCACGGGGTTCGGACAGCTGCCCTCACAGCGGAAAGCGTCGTACTTCTTGGGGAAAACGATCCAGGTGCCCCATCCAATCTGACTGAAGTCCACATGCATCTCCACTCCCCAACACCCAGAGCTCTTCTCACTCAAACTCTCCATAAGCTCTGGGTTCCTCAAAGGGTGACATCTCCTGCCCCTTATGCTTTTGTGTGCTTTCTCTCTCCGCACTTCCTTTACTTCAGTGTTAAATAAAAACTTGGACTTCTCAGCTGTGTGGAGAAGACTCGCCTTGTCTGGCGTTCCCTGTTTTGTAGCTGTGTTTGAGAATATCAGCAGCATGGCTCTGTGCTGGATTCTGCCTGTGTGCTTCGGCCTGTTTTGAAGAGTGTATCTGCTGGGTCTCACAGATCGTCTGGCTCTCGAGGGTTTTGTGTGGATCCAGCCCAGCAGCAGGTCTGTGATGTTGTAGGTTCTCCAGTAATGAGATTTGCTCATCAAAGATGGTTCAGAGATAGATCCCAATGACTGGTTCTCCAGACAGACTTCATGCTGGTTACAGGGGGCTTCCTGCTGGTGCCTGATTTCCACAGTAATGTTTAATTGGTTTGCTCCTCTAGGAATACGAATCCTTAACTCTGCAGCCTGAATCTGATGCTCTGATAACACGGACGACAGGTCAAGGTTTGTGATGTAATGACTGCCTTGACTGGTCAAACCTAAAAACCACAAATAAAATAGAATACATTGTTTTTATTGTTACTGAAGTTATCATGTTTATATTAAACCTGTCAAGAACCATTTTGAGTTATATAACATTATAACTGCAGCTTACATGAACATTATAACATTATAACTGCAGCTTACATGAACATTATAACATTATAACTGCAGCTTACATGAACATTATAACATTATAACTGCAGCTTACATGAACATTATAACATTATAACTGCAGCTTACATGAACATTATAACATTATAACTGCAGCTTACATGAACATTATAACATTATAACTGCAGCTTACATGAACATTATAACATTATAAGAGAACAGAGGAGTTAAGAATGACATTCATATGAATGGGGGCGTGAGGAAGACGCGCACGCGCACACGCGCACGCGCGCGGCAGAAGCGTCACACGTTTGCTGGTTCGGGTCACAAAACTCACAGTTTTCAGGTTTGTGTCGCTGATAATCTTCATCTTCATCTTCATACGCAATGATGTAACAGCGTTTTCTGCCTGAAACACAATCGACCGTAAGATGTTTATTGTCGATAGATCTGAAATGAACGTGTGTATTTTATAATGTTGCGTCTCTCGCCTCAGTTTTTTGGGGTAATCGGAAATAATTCGGCTGTTGTTTCTGTTGTAACCGTAAAGTTACTCTTTACTTAAGTTTGTTTGAACCTGAGACATGCATAAGGATGTTAGATTTCCCTTAAGCGTCTGTGTTTTACTCTGATTTCACGCGCTTTACTCTGATTTCACGTGATTTACTCTGATTTCATGTGATTTACTCTGATGTCACGCGCTTTACTCTGACTTCACGTGCTTTACTCTGATGTCACGCGCTTTACTCTGATGTCACGCGCTTTACTCTGATGTCACGTGCTTTACTCTGATGTCACGCGCTTTACTCTGATGTCACGCGCTTTACTCTGACTTCACGCGCTTTACTCTGATTTCACGCGCTTTACTCTGACTTGCTGTGTTTTACTCTGACTTGCTGTGTTTTACCCCGTTTTGCTTTGCTCAGGTGTCAAACAAGAGTTACCCAGATACCCCCCCGCAGCTGGAAGCTACCCAACTTCATACAGATCAGATAGATACCCGGGGGCAGGATACCAACCCAAAGTGTAGGATACCCTTCTCAGGCTGGAGGCTACCCAGCTGCCCCAGGTGGAGGTTTTATTCTGCAGGTGAAGTCTGTCTCCTGTTAGCTTGATCTCTGTCCTCTGACATTTTAATGTGTGCTTGCACATTGATTTTTCTCCTTGGAAGTCATTCAATTCCTGTTCTTGACAATAATCAATAGAACAGCTGTTGTGTATAGACTGAAGTGCAGCCTGCGAATCAACACTTTAACACTGAACACAAGATAAATGTCATGCTTGTTGAAGTAGCTGCCACTTCTGCTATTCCTGTTCATATAAATTGTAAACATCCAGTTGTTTGTTCCTACATTTCTTGTTTGTGTGAATTATAATAATAAACAAAACTGATTAAATGCACTGTATGTTAGTTTGGACAAAAGTGTCTGTCAAATGAATCAATGGAAGGGTAACACTCATTGGTGTAATTGTAATGCTCTGTAAATGATTGTAAAAATAATCACAGGATCACTTCATTAAATCTGGTTTTTGTCACCACCGCAATCTAAAACCTTACCTGAGAATCCAATTTAAAGCCATTGTCATTTCCTGTCAGCCTGACTGATCACAGAACTCACAGTTCCAAACTAACCCAGTTACCCATCGGTGCAGTTTACCAGTTCATCAGCCATCATCCTCAAAATCAACTCTTATAATAGTCTATTCCTTTATTCAATTTCTCAGGCTCCTTTAGGACATCTGTCTGTCCTCAGTGAAATGTGATTTAGCTTTTGCTGGAAGAGTAATTGTCACAACTTATACCAGTGAAGTGAATGATGCCAGACAGAAAGAGTTTACTGAAGAGAAGAAACAGGAGAAACAGATTTCTCAGACAGAGCTCCTCCTGGTTCCATCAGTAGCACAACATTCTCCTTTTTGGGAAGCCAGAACGCAGGGTACAAAGGTTCAAGGAACTCTGCCTGGTACTGGTGAATGAGGCACATGCTGTTCTCCACATCATAGAACGCCAGCCTGCCGCGGGAGTAGTCCACATACACACCAATCCGTGAGGCTTTGGGAACGCTGAGTGGCATCTCCACGTCGCTGTGCCATGCGGAGAAGCTCCGCCCGTTCCACTGTAGGCACCAGGAAAAGTTGTTTCCTGTGATGCAGCTGTTGCTCTCAGAACCCTTGCGGTTGATGCTTTTGTAGGTGAGACCCACATGAGTGCCTTCCCCTTTCATGTCCACCTCAAAATAGTGTCGGCCTAGATAGAAGCTCTCGACCGTCAACACCTGGCGGAAGTGGTCGAAGCGCTCAGGCAGGTCAGGATAGTCATGTTGCCACGGCGATGTGTTTATGACCTTTCTTCTCTCCTCTGTCAAGCGCAGGAACTGATGTGCGTGTGAGTTCAGAGGCAAGCTGTCTGTGTGAGAAAATGTTTACATTACATGGAATTTAGCAGGCGCACTTTAATTATTACAATGACAAAAGCACAAACCATGTATCATACAGAAGCAAATCCAGTACAGTAGAAAAAAAATCCATCTAGGACCAGTATCAAACTTTCCAGGTTGGTTTGGATAATCTGGTGTGTTTTGGTTTAGTTGGTTGAGCTACATTGCTCTTCTGTTAATTGCTGGTCTACTAACAGAATCTATGTAATAAAGTATGTCTGCCACAGAGTCTGGTTGTCTTTCTCTTCATGAAATCCATTGAGTGTGGTGCAATGAGAAGATGTAGAAAATACTTACATTTAAGGAAGTCATCTCTGGTGTTTGGGTTTGGTATGGACATGTTCTGTTTAGCAGCGATAATGGCATAAACAGTTGTCTTTATGCCCACATTATCTGTCATTTGGAAGAGAAAATGTTCTGTTGGTGACATTTTACAACACTTTTTAAAAACACAATATTGTGGCTTATATTTCTGAATGTGTTCTGACCCTTTTCTTTGAGTTTGTTGGGATATGAGGCCAGCAGTTGGTCACACATCTCTTTTGTGGACTGTTTAATGACACGGCTGAACCTCTGCAGTCGATCCATGAGGCCGATATAAACACCAGGTAAAGACACATCGGTCACATCCTTTTTCCACTCTGAATACTCCTAAAAATACAATATTAAAAAGAAAACACTGCGATAAACATTAGCTTTATCAAAAGTTGAGATGTTTTTTATTATGCGTGTTGCTCGGCAACATTTCTTTCATTAATTAGCAGTTAAAATTTAATAGTGGTAATTAAGTTATTTTCACCCAAAACTTATGTTATTAGTTAGGTGAGAAATCGACAATTTGGGTCAAATAAAACAAAACAATAACTCAGCCTTACAACAATAACTTACAACAATAGTAGAACGTTTCATTAACATTATATAGCATGTATCAAGAAGTTATTCTTTAGTAGTTAGTGGTAAGTTTAAAACATGGATATGAAAATGTTTAAATAATGTTCTTCTAACCAAGCATTTATGTCAATACAGTATCTAAAAAAGGATGTTTTTAATGCTTAATGGAAACCTTAAGGAAACAATCTTACAACCTATAATTGTTAGCTGTGTACTAAACTAGTATGACATCACACTTCTTTGTTTAGATACTTGAAGATGAAGCCTGAAGAAGCTTCACACCTGCAGGAAGCTGATGGCACTTTTGTTCTTTGTGATCTTCTCTATGCGAGTCTGAGTTTTCTTCAGTTCAGCACAGCGTTGCTCCAGATGAGCTCTGATGCCTTCAGCCTGTTGCAGTGCCTGACGTTCTTCTGTCTCCAAAATGTCCATCACATCCTTCTTGGCCTGTTCCACAGCTGCAGAAGACAGGAGGTCCAGTCAGAACCTCCTCAGTAACCTGCTATCTGCTGTTATCTAGCTTTGTTAATCCAGATAGAAGGACATTAAAACAGATCAGTACAATCATTGTGTAAGCAAGCTTATGAGATAATGTACAGTCAGTGCATCAGTTTGAAGGCACACAGAAAACAGAGCAACAGGAAAGTATTTCAGATGCATGTCCTCTCCAATTATTCTTTTGTTAAAGACGTGTTCAACAGGAAGTCATAAATGTGGGCAGACACGAAACGTTTTACCTCTATTAGTACTGTGTTGACCTGTAATTTGTTGATGGCATTTTCTGCTGCAGTGACTGTCTTCACCACGTCTGTCTGTTTGTCCTGAAGTTCTCTCTGAAAACACCCACAACCCATCAGTCCTTTGGCTTAAATATCAAATGAATGAACATGTTTTATTTAAATGTAAGTCAACCTCTGGACCTGTGGGTAATCGGGTCAGATCTGCATTGTATTGCTCTTGCTTTGTTCTGCTTTGCATTTCACGTTATAGACACTTTCCTGACTATTCTTCCCTATGTACATTTACTAAAGACAACATCTGACAAAACGGAGACCTGAGAGAAAACATTTGACCCGTATGTAGATACCAGACGACTCGGGTGAGATTTTTGACATGTAAGTGCAAAATGTAAGTGACAATGTCAAAATGTAAGCATTACCTATCTAAAAAGTTTGGAGTGTAAGAACATTTCCAAAATCTTTCCATTAACAAAAAGTTAAAAATGTTATTTTACAAGTTGTAATATCCTGCTTTTTAGACATTGTATTAATGTTTTTAATTCAAGTAAATTAGTATTTAAGAGTATTTCTGTTAATACTATTATACTATATAACATTAATTCTGTAATGTTTTTAAACATTCCACTAAAAACCTATGAATAATGTTTTTGATGTATATGATAATGTAAAAAGTTATATTATAGTTACTGCAAGAATGTTTTTGATAACTGAAAAACTTTCAGAGAAAGTTGTTGTGAAGGTCATCTTATTCCTGTGTGTGTGAACTACTGCTACTGCAGTAACACGTTTGTCATAGCAGAGAGATGTTTCTTTAGATGTCATCTCAGGTGTGTTTCTTTTATTAAACTGTCTTCCCGTCTAGCAAAGTTGTCAGGCAACATAGCTGAGCACTTGTGTCTGTGTTGTGTAACCCTGTGTTTCGTCTAATCTCATCACATCTCGTGAACATGTCTTAAAATTCCTCAACTCAATGTTCTCAACACTCTTGATGTTATGTCAGTGTTGAGCACAAACTGCATACCAGCACATCACTATACACTTGTTAAACCTTCACAAAAAAGTCAATTCACTTTAGTTGGTAACATCTTAGTGGAGAATTATAGCTTTAAGGTAAGAATAGTGGTTAGTACTGTACTAGTACCAACTATTTCAATACTACTAAACTGACCAACTTTTAGTTTATAAAAGTGCAGTAGTTTTGTTTGTATTTTAAAAGAAGAATATAAACAGCACACTTGAATAAACATCTTTTCTATGAGGGCAGTGGAACGATAACACAGTTCATTTTCACAACATTATGTTTCTAATCAGCATTTCTGTCTCATGTTCCTGAAATACAAAATATCAACTTTTTATCAAACTTTGTCAAGTATTAACTGACATAGTTTGTCTTTTCAAATAATTTTACCTTGTTTAAATATTTTTAAACTGATTATAAAAATTATCTTTGTAATATTGTTGCTGAAGTTAGACTGAGGAAAAACAATGGCTTATTCAGTTGCTACTTAAAGCTTAAATCATTTAGAAGCACACATTTTTTACAATTCATTATTATTCTAATAATAATTATACCAAATGAACATTCAATCTTTTAATCAAATCTAATACAATTCAGTGGGATCTGTTTGTCACTGATCAGTGATAAGAAGGAAAAACACACTGTCCTCTTCCCTGTCTTACTGATAAAAGAAATGTGTGTGTGTGTGTGTGTGCTGTACCTCTATTTTCCTGCAGGCCTCTGTGATGGGCAGTGTGTTGTGTCAGCAGTGGTCCTCTGTCACACACTCCTGACACACACAGCAGGCATCAGCGCAGCAGAAGAGCTCCAGAGGACAGCGGTGGTTTTCACAGGTTCTCCTCTCAATGTCACTGAGCGGCTCCACCAGCCTGTGGCTCTGAAACTTCACGTTCTCCAGATGTGGTCTCAGGTGAGATTCACAGTACGACACCAGGCAGGTCAGGCAGGACTTCTTGGCCCAAAATGGATGATCTATGCAGGAGTCACATATGACAACATCTGGTCCCAGCACCTCCTCCACCACCTGATCTGGCTCCTGCTGGGGTTTCTGGGGGTCTTCGGACTCCTGTAGGTCCTCCTGTATCTTGCTTTCTTCTTTGGTCTTTTCTTTCTCGCCTTTATCCTGGTTCTCTGTGTCTTCTGTGGTCTCGATCAGAGGTTCGTTCTCCTGGCTCTTTAGGTTGCCTGTAGACCCCTCAGAACTCTTCTCCTTGAGTTAATCTGAAGACATGCTGCTCACTGGCAGGTCCTTCACAAGTTCTATATCTCCCATGACTGCTAACCCTGTTTTGACTTCAGATACAGCCAAGCCCAAAGTTATGAGAGGTGAGTTTAAGCTAAACCACTCCTGAAACGTTCCTTCTTCACTGAGCCAGAGGTAGAGGCTAGAGCTCCCTAGAACACATTCATTTCATTATTTCACTTATGTTTGTTGTGTAGTAACGCGGGATGTAATTTTTCTGAAGGGGACTTGTAAGGATGTGTGCTCACTGTAACTCCAGGCGTTAGATGGCAGCAGTAAGTTACGAGGGTCGCGTTCAGTCGGTTTAGTGCAGAACCCGGATGTCAGTTATGACAAATAATGTTTGCGGATCCGAGCAGAATCTCAGCATGGAGCAAAAAACAGCGGAATGCATGCAGTGCAAAAGGTATATTCATATATTCCATAAAGACGAGCGAAGCATACGAAACTCCAGACATTTGTACACGAATATGTGAACACAAATATATTTATTCAGTCAGGGCTTCTGCAAAAAACATGCATTTTATTTATCAGCAGCAGTGATGTTCCCTGTATGTGTGTGTATGTGTGTGTATGTGTGTGTATGCGTGTGTATGCGTGTGTATGCGTGTGTATGCGTGTGTATGCGAGTGTATGCGTGTGTATGCGAGTGTATGCGTGTGTATGCGAGTGTATGCGTGTGTATGCGTGTGTATGCGTGTGTATG
>JBAJNP010013517.1:0-12037 GCA_036877545.1 Yasuhikotakia modesta | reverse complement strand
CTGAAATGATGAATCTTATTGTCTCGGTCTCTGGCTGTGTTTTGCACCTTATTCCTGAAAGGTGCCTTTAACAATTATGAGATGAAGGCTGAGATGTTGTGATGCCTTTTTAGGTGGTATTGATTTGCGGCAACTACCCCAGTTGACCTTCTGTCATAAGAAATGACCAGTCGCTGTGTTCTTATTGGCTGCTTTGCTTAGTGCAAGTTTCTAATAAAATTAAATGAAGGAAAGAAATGCAACCAGTCATAAACAGTGTAAATAAAGCCTCCTTGCTTATATAAGATATTGTACGTAGAGCATTATTCTGCTGAAAGCATTTATAAGGGGTGTTTGCACCTCTTGTCTCTCTCTCTTTTTCTCTCTCTCTCTTTCTGTCTCCCTTTCTCTCTTTCAGTCCTCACTCTGTCAGGGTGCAGGATGGAGATAGAGACAGCCCTGCACTCCCTTGCCTGCATTATTAATGGGTGGACATTTCTTCTTTCTGCGTGTGTGTGTGTTTGTGGTGCAGATGACTGAGCTAGCCAGCTGAGACGCGGAGATCAGGACCGATCTCCTCATATCCCTGCCACCTGCAGCCATGAATGGTAAGAGCTGTGCTTTATATTTCTGTGTGTGTGTGTTTGCCCACGTGCTCAACAGAATGTGTGCGCACACAGAGAACCTTTCGCCTCCTAATGTCACTAGAACATGAGTCTTTCTATTCATCATCTGGCGTTCCTGTTTGTACAGTGTGTGTGTGTGTGTGTGAGCGCATGCATTGATTATCGCAGGGACTGCACTGCTCTCTCACACACTGCAGCACGCTCAAACACCAGCCGCTATTTCTGCCTGTCAGCAGTCGATCTGTTAGAGCGGCACGTCACTGTGTAGCACTAATATTGACCATAACAACCTTCAACTTTGCATGCATTTTAAATCTGTTTTCTCAGTGCTTATAAGCTTACGTTTGAGTGGTTAAAACAAACCACAGCAGCTGTAAATATTAGAACTTCACATGTTCACATACCCCCCTTCTCTCTCTCTCTCTCTCTCTCTCTCTCTCTCTCTCTCACTCTCTCATTTACCCTTTAGGTGGCAGAAGTATTTGGGCTATAACTCCAGAGGAGAGGGACAAACATGACCAGAAGTTTGACACCCTCTCCCCAGTGCAGGGCTATGTGACGGGTATTAGAAAAGTTTCTAAAATATTTTGCTGTTTTTTTTACCTACTCTGCTTCCTCATAAATCTAGTGGAAAATGTAGATGATTTCACTGTTAAAATAACATTAAAATATAAGTTCTTGTGCTTAAACTTTACGTTAATAATAGCATAAGTCCAGTGGTTAAGGCTGTTAAACTGAGGTTAGGAGATTAAACTCACCTGGTTGGCTATGTGAGGACCGGCTGCTTTCTTTAATTTTTTTTGTTCTCTCAGGGAAATTTCCATTAGCTCATCTTCCCTTTTTTTGTGTGTGTAGGAGAGAAGGCGCGAAGCTTCTTCATTCAGTCAGGGCTTCCCCAGTCTGTGCTAGCCGAGATCTGGTGAGAAATCTACTAGTGCAGAATCTGTTAACAACAAAACTGGTATCTCAATGAATAAGTCTTGGTGTTACAGTTTGCCTGTTTTTATGTGTCTCTGTGTGCGTCTGTCTGTTGCTCTCTGTCTGTTGCTGTCTGTCTGTTGCTCTCTGTCTGTGTGTCAGGGCCCTGGCTGACATGAATAAAGACGGTAAGATGGACCGGCTGGAGTTTTCTATAGCCATGAAACTTATCAAGATGAAACTACAGGGACAGAGTCTTCCTCCAGCCCTGCCCATCATCATGAAGCAGCCACCTGTGCCAGCTCCAACCATGCCATCAGCACCTCTCGGTACGCTGCCATCTCACACAATAACCAGTACAGCCATGATCTGATATGACGGTGGTATTATTACACACAGGGCTGCTGCAGCATTGTGACCAGTCTGAGTTTGGTTAATGATTGTAATTACAGATTAGTGTTGTAATGTAATTGTTATGTAATTATTGGTGCTTGGCTAAGGCATGCTGTTGTGTATCAAAGGCTTTCTTTTAGATTAATGATCAGACTTACTATTACCTGGTGTAAGATTTAACAGATGAATAACGGGAGCCAAGCATAATTGAGGTAATTTGCATAAAGAATTATTAGGTAGCAACAACAGCCTGTTTAATGTAGGGTGCAGAGTGGATTAAAAAAACAAGAGGTAAAACTAATTGTTTTGTGCAAGAAAACTAACATAAATGGTAAAACATCACAAAAGTATAGAATATAGCCTCTTTAAGATACAACCTCTTTTGCTGGGAAAACCGTAGTCCTCACAAAACACACCCTGGTTTTGTAGGTGCACAGCTTGACAGCCACAAGCTGCAAAAGCGCAATGTGAAGCAGATGGCTATAACCCTGACCTTCAACGTGTACAAGAGAGAAACAAACTGGTTCTTAGGCTGTCAAATTCATCAAGAATTCCCTGAATTCAGTATTTGTAAAATTGAAACTTTGTATTAGATGATTTGGTTGAATAAATCGTTTATAAATTACTGATGCAATTTATTGAGTGGATTCTCACATGCTGTGGTGTTTCATGGTCCAGATGTTTCCATAAAATTTGCCCTTTTGCCTTTACAGGCATGGGAACGATGCCAAACATACCCATGATGCCCAGCGTGCCCATTCTGGCCCCTATACCAATGACCTCCACCCTCACCACTATGAGCCCCATGCCGGGCTTGACTCCCATGATGGGCACTGGGCTGCCCATCTCAATGATGCCTACCATCAGCACCCCAGCACTGCCTAACGGACCCATCGCCATTCTACAGCCAACCCCCATCTCTCTCAGCTCAAGTAAGAGATGCGGTACCATCACATGCCTCAATTTAGTAAAAACATCAAAGCTTATGGCAGTTTATTTATTGGCTCTGTTATATTGGTTTTGTGGCATTTCGTTCATGTGTGTAATGCTAGTGCTAGTCATGCTAGTGTTGTACTAAGCAACAGCGAAAATCACTGCAGGAAATATGCATTAGAAATGTATAGACTTCCTCTTTCAGGGAAATGGGCCAAAAATATTAATGACTCATCCTGCACTATACAGATTTGTATCCAGTTAAATGCTATTTTGACTGACCCGCCTCTAAAACAACCGTATCTTTGTATATGACTGGGACATAACTAATGCTAATTGGCTATTTAAAAAATTAATACATCTCATGCAAAGATGAAAAATATTTAAAATAGTCAGTACTTGATTTAAATAATTATAATGGTGTGGATATATATACTGTATGTTGTGTCATTGTGGAGAGTGCAGCTGAGGTAAAGTAACAATAATATGTTTAGTCATTGCTTAAATCAGCATTTCTGCGACAGTCATTCTGTGTCAGGACTAGGTCAGCTTGTACCTTTAAGAGTGAGCAGTATGTCAAGATAATGAGCAGTGCTTTCTTCCTAAACTCAAGAGCAGAATTGTGGATTCAGTAATATACGCTACTGCTGCTTAAATCAGGTTTGCTCATAAAGCGTGGCAGTAGTTCACCTGTGGCATGTTGCTTCATTAACTCTGTTCAGCAAATCTTAAAGAAAAGAGTCACACTGTCTGCATTTTTCTTACACAAGTTCGTTTGTGTTTTTCCATAGCTCTCCCTCTCTCCAATTCCTTTTCCTCGTCTCCGCTCGGCTTCTCAGCCATTCCCATCAGCAATACACCCTCCCTGCTGGATCTGGCTTCAAGCAGGTCAGGAACCCTGTGTTGTCCACACAAACATCTTGTACTCTGTAATTAATTCATTACACAGTCTGTGTGGTAGTGCTGTTAACACACAAATGACTTACCCATGTGCTTCTCTTGTCTACAGCTCAAACTCCTCCCCCTCCAACTCATTGGCCAGCAACTCTCCTAAGGCCGGCCCCTCTGATTGGGCAATCCCACAGGCATCACGGCTCAAATACAGGCAGCAGTTTAACAGCGCGGACAAGCAAATGATTGGTTATCTAACAGGTATTGGATTTGTCCTAAAAAAACAAATCGATAATTAATTGCAAAGATAAAAAGTTACTCTTTAAACGGTTGCTCATAAAAGTCTTACTTATAACTTTTGTTAGGTGTTTGTGGTTTCTCTTAATGGGCCTGTAGTTAAAGCTTTCAAAATTGCATTGTTTTAATTGTGATCATCAATTTATAATATTTGAGCAGCTGAAGGCTAGTAGTGAGCAAGATAACAGTTTACGTCCATGTGTTACATTAACAGTTGGCTAAATTTCACTTACATAATTCGTGAGAACGATGATGTATCTACTAAAGAATTCCAAGAATGAGAAACAACAGTACTGTGGAGTAGAGTTCACAGGTTTGAGATGTTGTGGAGATATTGTTTAGTCTATCTTAAGCCCTTTTGCCTCACCTTGACAGGTATTTGGTAACATCACTTAAGAAGGTTTGTCTGCGTGACAACAGTTTCTGTGTTGAGTTTGAGAGCAGTCAGAAACAGCTGGAGCAGATTTCATCTTTGTGACCGACTTTAACATCAACAGCTCCAGTCAAACCAGTTTTGTTAGTACTTGGTACACTAAACGTATTACTACCTGGTTGTTACAAAAATGTAGTTGTGCAGATAGGAAAACTTTCTAACCTGAAAATATAATAAGAGATTAGCATACAAAGAATTGAAAGTAAATATTACCATATTATTATTACCTCTACAGGCCCTCAAGTGAGAAATGCTATGGCTACAACATTGCTTACTCAGACGCAACTAGCCACCATCTGGTAAGTATTTGTTGTCCCTGAATCTCTGTGTAAAGCAGATCTTGAAAAGATATCTCACCCAGGGGAAATTTCATTGTTTGTTTTGTTCAAATTTGCCAAGTTTTGAAAAACGCCTGCACCTTATATGTGGATGGATTGGCGGTTTAGGGTCAAAAAGTATGTCAGTTACAAACAGTAATTAAATTGAGGTTTTGGTGTGTTTTTATTAGGAATCTGGCAGATGTTGATAAGGACGGTAAACTGAAGGCTGAGGAGTTTATTTTGGCCATGCATCTGGTAGACATGGCTAAAATGGGACAACCCCTGCCCTTGGCGCTCCCTTCAGATTTGGTGCCTCCATCACTAAGGTACTGCTGATTGGTTTCTGATTGGCTAAAAACTTCCACAATGAAATGCATTGTGAATTAGTATCTGATAGCATGTCATGCCATCAGGGGGAAGGTTGGTGACCCTTTAAATGGAACCACTTCTTCTGTTTACGCAAGTCTGGCTGAGGACCTGTATGAGGCTGAGCCTCCACAGAAATCAAAAAGCAATTGTAAGGCCCCACCTGTCATTGTACAAACATCTATGACTCTATTCTTTACAAAAGTGGTTCCCACCTTTACTTTACAACTTTTGAAATGGTTTACAAGTGCCTTCTTTTGAGTGATAATGTTGCTTGAACATCTCCAGTGACATTTGAGGATAAATTTAAGAAGAACCTGGAGATGGGAAACGCAGAGCTGGAGAAGCGTCGGCAGGCCCTGCAGGAGCAGCAGCGCAGGGAGGAGGAGAGGAGAGCGCAGAAGGCCAGAGAGGAGCAGGAGAGGAGAGAGAGGGAGGTGCGTGAGCTGGAATTGAAGAGGAAGAGGGAGGAAGAGGAGAGGCTGGAGCGACAAAGGGAGCTAGAAAGACAAAGAGAAGAGGAGAGACTCAGAGAGTTGGAAAGGAAAGAGGTAAAGAAATCAAAGACATAATGTTCTTCAAAGAACCTTTGAGAACATTGATCTGTGCCTGCAGGACAAGATTAAACAAAGTATAGAAAAATGTTTAATGAATAAATCAGACAAGCAGGAGAATAAATTGAGGTGAAGTTCTGTAATTCAAAAGCGTCACTGACCCCTGCTATGATGCTCCTCACAGGCAGCCAAGAAAGAGCTGGAGCGCCAGCGGCAGATTGAGTGGGAGAGGAGGAGAAAGCAGGAGCTCCAGAACCAGAAGAGTGAGGAGCAGGAGGAGATCATTAAGCTCCGAGCCAAGAAAAGGAGTCTGGAGATGGAGCTGGAGGCTGTGGTGAGACTTCAGACCTCAAGTTCCCCTTGAGCAAAGACCTGAGAAATAACGTAACCCTATGTTGCTCAGGAGGATTGTCTTCATAACATGTGTAACATAGGTTTATTTATTTACCTTCTTTCAGGGCAACAAGCAGAGACAAATCTCTGACAAGCTCCGAGATGCTCAAGGCAAAAAGAGGATTCATAAAAATGAGCTGGAAATGATCAACCAGAGGAGAGACTCCTGCATTACAGAAATCAACTCCCTGCAGAAGCAATTAGAGGTCTCACCTGCATCCACACACTGATTTACCAACTGCAAACATTTAAGCATTTATCTTTTGTTTAGGCTTGTATATGCTTTGTATTTGTACAGTGTTCTGTGGCTTAGTTAGCAAAGCGTTGCATTAGCAGTTTATCATTTAAATCTACTGCAAGTCGGATGGGCAACTGATGAACGCTTTGGATAAATAATTCATAAATGTAAATTCATAAATGTAAGTGTGCTTTTGTTTTTTGCAGGAGTTTAAGTGGAAGTTGGGACAGTCAACCGCAGAGCAACAGAAACTGAATGAAAGACTTTGCAATCTGAGTCTTAATAACCTTCCTAGTAAGATACTTTAACTACTTTATATGGTGTTTTAAATGTTTATGTTTGATGTTTGCTGCTAATTTAAGCGTATGGTTCACTCTGGGTGCATTGCGAACAAATAAAGGTGCACACATTCATTTTGATTGTTTTCTTTCTGGTGTAGCTGCAACCATAAACACTTTACAGAGGAACGTGGAAGATAAAGATCTTACCTGTCGAAAGCTTAAAGAACAGCTTTCTGCTTTGGAGACGGAGACTGCAGCAAAACTAGCTGACATGGATCAGTATAAAAAAGAAATCCAGGTAAGCCAATAATACCGCTCAGCCGTGACTAACAATTCATGTCAACCAATCAATGCTAAATTCCAATAGCAATTTAGATCAGTACCCAACTGTTGTTGTTTAGCCTTTCATTGTAGCGAACCTTTCAGTTTTAACCAATCAGCTAACAGCATATAGACTGCTACAGATGACACTAATGCGAATAACCCCTATGCTTTTGTCCCTGTGTCCCTGTATCACTAGCTGTAGAGCTTTTCTGTCTGTCTGTCTACTTGTCTGTCTTTCCCTGGCTTTCGCTGCAGTTTGAGGAAATGGATGACTGCATGCTTAAAGGCCTGCTCTCTTTGCTGAGTTGCCTCAGCAATCTCTTCTTCCTTCTGAAGGTCTCGTTCTTAATCTCTCAGCTTCACTTGTCAACCCAGTAAAAAGCTAACAGGAAGCATGGCATGGACTTGATTTCTTGAGTAAGAAAGGGTTTAATGGTTGGAATACTTTGTAGTTGGTGTCTTCTGACAGGGCTTTATGTACAGTTTCCTCTTGACCCTTCCATGTTTCTCACTGGTATTCGGATACCAAGCAGGTGCTAACAAGTTGACCTGTTTAGTCATGGTATTGAGATTTGACTTAGCCTAGCACAAGCATGGTTGGTAATCAGTTCAAACGCAGTGGTCTAATGTTAATGTAATGTTTGTGTTGAGTTCCTTATGTTGCTCATCATCATTGTTTTTTTAGGATCTCAGAGAGAGCCAAAGGATGCAACAGTCTGCTTTGGAAAAACTCAGAGCCATCAAGGAAGACAAAATCCGAGAGCTGAAGAGACGCAAACAGGAGGAACTGGAAAACAAAAGGAGAGAGGAAGAAGAGCAGAAGTAAGACACTTTGTTTGCAGTGTACTCAAACCTTCCAGTACTTAACCATTCAGGAAATAATCAGTCACATTGTTTTTCATTGATAATTGCTTCCTAATTCAGGCGTATCAAACTGGAGAAGGAGCGACAATGGCAAGAAAAACTGCGACGTGATGAAGATGAAAAGCAGAGAAAACTACAGGAGGAGAGAGAAGCCAAACTTCGTGAGGAAGAGGAAAAAGAAAGACTAGCTCGTTTACAGGCTGCTAAAGATCAGGAAGAGAGAGAGCGCAAAGCTCGAGAAGAGGAGGAAAGGAGACGCAAAGAAGAGGAGGAAAAGAGATGCAGAGAGGAGGACGAAAGAAGACGCAGAGAAGAGGATGAAAGGAGAGAACAAGAGAGGAGAAGACTTGATGAGAAAAGGAGACAAGAGGAAGATGAGGAACGCAGACGACGAGATGAAGAGAGGAGAAAACTGGAAGAGGAAAGGAGACAGCTGGAGGAGGAAAGGAGGAAATTGGAGGAGGAGAGAAAATGGCAGGAGACAATTAGATTGGAGGAGGAGAGAAAGCTTGAGGAACGAAGGAGGAAAGATGAAGAGAGGTGGGAGGAGGAAAGACGAAGGGAGCAGGAGAGGGAAGAGGAGGAGAGAAGGCGACAGCGGGCACAGGAGGCAGCCCTGAGAGACTCAGAGGAGAGAAAGAGACTAGATGAAGAGAGAAAGAGAAAGGAGGAGGAGAGGAGAAAGCAGGAGGAGGAGGAACGGAGGCGGTGGGAGGAGGAACAAAGGAAACAACAGGAATTAGATGATCAACAAAACAAGAAGAACACTGTAAAAGCAGACATTGTTGCTGCTCTTCTGCGTGGCCTGGCGGAAAGGAAAGGTAAAGAGAGATATTGTCACACTTTAAATTTCTGTCTCTAAAAGTTTGTTGTTAACCTAAATATCTTGTTGGTTTCAGGCACCAGACAGCCACTTGGAGCTCAGCACAGAAGATCAGCTGCACTGACCACGTTTAAAGCCCTTTACCCCTTCACAGCCAGAAATGATGAGGAGCTCTCCTTTGAAGCTGAGGACCTGATCGAGGTCGGTTGTACAACGAATCTCAAAACACCTGTTAAAAACTTGTCAGTTTATTATTTCACACTATAGTCAATTAGAAATGTTGCCCTATTTTGTTAAAGTACAATAGAATGAAACCAGCATGTAGCATGCTAGATTTGTCAGTGGTTTAGAACATGCTCAGTGTAAGCTACAGGTTTACAGTTACAACGTATTGCTCAGAGAGATTTGTGGTTGTTTAGGTGGATGAGACCGTAGAGAGAGAGCAGGGCTGGCTGTACGGCAGTCGCCAGGGAAAGATGGGCTGGTTCCCCGAGAGCTATGTGGAGAGACAGACCAAATCTGAGGCTCCTCACACGGCCAAACAAGCCCTAAAGCCACAGATCTCCATCTCCACCAGGTGCGGTCTCCAAACTAAATTCCTCATTCCCTTCAAATGTTCCGCTTATGTCTGTGTCAGTCATTTGCATGGACCCTTTCCTCGTGAACAATCACAGACAAAGTGCATGTGGCTGCAGAACCATCACAGGAAACATTTACAGCTACAAACTTCCTGTCAGAAGTACAGAATGCAGAAATACATTTCCTTGGAACAAGTGAAATGTATGCTTGGTGCAAGGCCTGTTCACACCTGTTGTGGTGTGACTGTGGCGTAAAATGTGGTTTCAAGCATGAAAGTATAAAATGTAAGAAAAACAATTGTTTGTCAGACAAACAATTAAAACCATCAGCTTTAAATTAAAACACTGAATAAAAAGTAATAAGCCATCAGTATGTCTTTAAATTTAATTAGAATTGATAGACATGCATGGTTTAATAATCTTATCTTGCGTGATGGTACAAATATGTGGAATGTTCTAAAAACGCTTCTCCACCAGCAAACTGAGTGACGGTTCTGTGCTAAGTGCATCACGGCTGAACTCCGCCTTTACCCCCACCCACGCCACAAGCACCGCCTCCTCCAACCCCAGTCAGGTATGCAGGACTCCTAAAGAACTCAGGAACCGTATTTTACATAAGGTAAGAGTTCCTGCTACTAAAATCCAATGGCTTTGATGTTGTGCTGTAGGTGTTGGGGAATGTCCAAGCTCAGGCTTTGTGCTCGTGGACTGCAAAGACGGAGAACCACCTCAACTTCTCCAAAGATGATGTCATCACAGTTCTGGAGCAGCAGGAAAACTGGTGGTTGGGAGAACTGAACGGAGTTCAGGGGTGGTTTCCAAAAACCTACGTCACAGTGCTGAATGGCAGTGATACGCCAGCAGAGTAAATACACTCAGTGCTGTAGAGAAAAACCACAGTTTCTGTTTTTGACAGTATAGCATAAGTTTGTAGCTTTGAGTGGTACATGTACTTTGTCTGTATGATTGTTAACGTTCAAATGATTCTACACGTACTAGAAGTCCAAGGTGTACTAAGCCAGTGTCTTTAAAATACATTAATGAAAGTGGATGGGAATCGGATATGGTATTCAACATGGTTGAATGGTTGAAACTTATGTGGTGTTGTCATTTTGTTTAGTGTTGTTTTTGTATCGTTTAGTGCTTGATATGTTAACATTTTTCTGTAGTTCTGCTGAAGGAGCTGATATTGCAGCAGATGGATCCAGCTATGAAGGTAAATTAAGTATTTTTTTCCCCACCAGTGAACTTCTGGAAATTTGGAAAAGAATGGTTAATCCCAAGAATTCATTAATTTCCAGTCTCTTTAGTAAAGCAGTTGTCTGTTGACTTTATGAACACATCACACATTAATCTCAGCACATCAGCAATGTCCTCCAGTTAATCCCATCTCTTCTGGGTTTGTGTGGATCTTCTCATCAGAGTATGTGGCGCTGTACACGTACGAGAGCCCTGAGCCCGGTGATCTGACCTTCATTGCCGGTGACACCATCCTGGTGACGGAGAGAGAGGGAGAATGGTGGAAGGGCAGCATAGGGGATCGATGTGGTGTCTTCCCCTCCAATTACGTCAAGCCAAAAGAGACCGATGTAATTCATTGTTAAATGCCTATTGTATGGCTTTCAGTTACGGCTAACAATTAACATGGTAATTTAGAGGTAATTTAGTGATGAATCCAATTCATAGACATGTCATGCAATTAATTTCATTTAAAAATTTGACAGCCCTGATGTTTATGGATTTACACATTGACATTGTAGCTTGTAGCAATGTAACTTGTGTTTGATTTCACATTAGACTTCAAGTCTGTCTGGTAAACCTGGAACACCTGGGAAGAAACCAGGTAATGTCTCAAAGTTTCACAATTAAGTAAAACGCTCAATTATTATATAGTTGTGCATATCCTCTATATGTAACAAATAAGAGTTCATTTCGCATCATTACATGCATGTCACGCTTCTATGTAGTAACATGTCATATGTTATGTGTGTGTAGAGGTGGCACAGGTGAGCACAGCGTATACAGCAGCAGGTGCAGAACAGCTCAGTCTGGCTCCTGGTCAGTTGATCCTAATTCTCAACAAAAACCCCTCCGGCTGGTGGCTTGGAGAACTGCAGGTCAGTCAGACCGTTAAAGAGGCCATTTTCTCAATCTGATTTCTCATGAGGTCTCATGAGTTCGATTTGTGTGGGTGTGTCTTAAGGCCAGAGGAAAAAAGCGTCAGAAGGGCTGGTTCCCTGCGTCACACGTCAAGCTGTTGGGCTCAAACAGTGGCAAATCCACTCCTGCACCTGCAGTCGGTAAGAAACGAAACACTCATCCTATATTTGTAATATGGATAAGTCAGATTCTAAATTCTGATTGGACGAGACGCACTAAAATCTGATAAATAAGAAGCTGATTGGCCACTAGGCATCTTATTGTTACAAAAACAAACAGTATTATTTGCTGGAATAAGTGTTACTGTAAAACATTTTTTAATCATTTGTAACATTATCCATAGATCTCTATGGCAGTAAGACACTTGAGTCAGTTTTAAAGCCCTGTAGCTCACAGCCTGTCTGGGTTTGTTGCTTTACTCATCTGTTTCTCCAACGTTACTCATCTCATCCAACGTTTCTCACCATAGTTGGCCAAGTCATCGCCTTGTACGACTACACCGCCGCCAACGGGGATGAGCTGAGCTTCTCCACCAATCAGATCATCAACGTGTTGGACAAAAGTGATCGTGATTGGTGGAAAGGAGAACTCAATGGGGTCACAGGCTTGATCCCTACCAACTATGTGAAAATGACAGATTCAGACCCCAGTCAGCAGTGTAAGTAG
>JBAJNP010013516.1:0-12037 GCA_036877545.1 Yasuhikotakia modesta | reverse complement strand
TTTATACATCCGTCGTTCGCTATATGATATTTTAGCCTTTATTAGGCTGGATAGCGGGTCTGTTCTCGCGCTTTGCGGGGTTTTGGGGCGTTTCTGTCGGTCTGAGGCTGGGAGTGGTCGCGCGAACTTATTGCCATATAAGGTAATAGTGAGAGTCTGACCACTTCCTTTGTCTGTCGCGACGGCGCCTGCGCGCCGCCTACCGGCGGACCGGAAGTGCGCCGCGCGCGCGACTGGAGCCCCGTCGCCGCCATGTTGTGCGCGTTTAACGAGCGGTTTGATTTGCTTCACAGCCATGGATGATGAAATCGCCGCCCTGGTCGTTGACAACGGCTCCGGTATGTGCAAAGCCGGTTTCGCTGGAGACGACGCCCCCCGCGCCGTGTTCCCCTCCATTGTCGGCCGACCCAGACATCAGGTAAAATCAATTGTGTCATTTTAGGTTTTCTACGCAGGGTTTTAAACGGTATGATGCATAAATTAACTTCAAGGTATTGGAGATAAAAGAAATTAATTGTACGTTTTTACTTTTTTTAGCCAGGATGTCTAAGTTTATTGTCTTACCCATTTTTGTTTGTTTCTCCAGGGAGTGATGGTTGGTATGGGACAGAAGGACTCCTATGTGGGAGACGAGGCCCAGAGCAAGAGAGGTATCCTGACCCTCAAGTACCCCATTGAACACGGTATCGTGACCAACTGGGATGACATGGAGAAGATCTGGCATCACACCTTCTACAACGAGCTGCGTGTTGCCCCTGAGGAGCATCCCGTCCTGCTGACAGAAGCCCCCCTGAACCCCAAAGCCAACAGGGAGAAGATGACACAGGTGTGACTTCACATGAGAACGGTTCTTTTGTTGAGTCTCTCGTTCTTCTTCATTCTGTTCATTTCCATCCTGTGCGTTTCCTCTCAGGCTCTCTGTTCTCTGCCATGATCTCCTGTTAGAAGGTTTAAAAGGTTCATCCTCTTTGACTTTATTTCCTGCATGGTGTCTCTCTAACACTGGTTTAACTTTTGCTGAGTTTTGAGTTTCTAGCATGGTGTGTTAAGGAGGCTTGCCTGCCCAGTTTTGCTCCATGCATTGACCACTTCAACAGAACTTGTCTCACTGAAGCACTTTGGTTCTTTTCTTACAGATCATGTTCGAGACCTTCAACACCCCTGCCATGTATGTGGCCATCCAGGCTGTGCTCTCCCTGTACGCTTCTGGTCGTACCACCGGTATCGTGATGGACTCTGGTGATGGTGTGACCCACACCGTGCCCATCTACGAGGGTTACGCTCTGCCCCACGCCATCCTGCGTCTGGACTTGGCTGGTCGTGACCTGACAGACTACCTGATGAAGATCCTGACCGAGCGTGGCTACAGCTTCACTACCACGGCCGAGAGAGAAATCGTTCGTGATATCAAGGAGAAGCTCTGCTACGTGGCCCTGGACTTCGAGCAGGAGATGGGCACCGCTGCCTCCTCTTCATCCCTGGAGAAGAGCTACGAGCTGCCCGATGGACAGGTCATCACCATCGGCAATGAACGTTTCCGTTGCCCTGAGGCCCTGTTCCAGCCTTCCTTCCTGGGTGAGTTTTCTTACAGCACCCCATGAAAGAACGACTAATATTAGTCGTATTCATCATGCTAACCTGTTGCCTCTTTCTTGTAGGTATGGAGTCTTGCGGTATCCATGAAACCACCTTCAACTCCATCATGAAGTGTGACGTTGACATCCGTAAGGACCTGTATGCCAACACGGTGCTGTCTGGTGGTACCACCATGTACCCCGGCATTGCTGACCGCATGCAGAAGGAGATCACTTCTCTTGCTCCTTCCACCATGAAGATCAAGGTGAGGAACGATGCCAATTCCTGACGGTTTGCCTCATTTGCATACAGCTACAGTCTGCTAACATCTGCTGTTCTCTCTTTGTAGATCATCGCTCCCCCTGAGCGCAAATACTCTGTCTGGATCGGTGGCTCCATCTTGGCTTCCCTTTCCACCTTCCAGCAGATGTGGATCAGCAAACAGGAGTACGATGAGTCCGGCCCATCCATCGTCCACAGGAAGTGCTTCTAAACGGACTGTTGCCACCATGCCTGGCCATGCAGCAGGGTTCGAACCACCAACCTATACCTCTCGAAGATGACATCAGCATGGCTTCTGCTCTGTATGGCGTGTTGACTCAGGATGTGGAAACTGGAAAGGGAGGTATCTTGCAGGGGTCAGGGCTTTCCCCCGAGAGGACTTTAATGTACATTTCTTTTAGTCATTCCAGAAGCATCTACCACTTTGCCCTCCTCACGGTGGGCTTATGACTTGTTATAGTGTTTATGTAAATTATGTACTCAATACATTGTTTTTCTTTTTTGTACTTCAGCCTTAAACTCGGCCTAGTTTGTTATTGTTGCAATGATGGGGAAAGCTTGACCTTATTAGTGAAGATCTTGCAGGGCTGCCCTGGGGGTGTGAGCGAGGGATAGTTGCCTGTGTAAGACAGGGTGTCGCTCTACACTGACAAGTGAACCCAAATAAACGTGCACATGTGAAACCACACACACGTCTTCTGTCTTCTTGGGGTGGGAGTTTCAGAATGATAATGAAAGTGTTTTTAACTGGTTAAGAATTACAGCTTTCATTCACAATTCATGGCAAAATTAAACTTACTGTAACATTTTAACTCCAGCAACCTGAGTTTTTTTTTCAATAAACCAGCAGAAGTTTATTCACAATATTTCAATAATATAGTGATTTGTAATATTTACACATGACACAAGTATCATCTGGTTTTATTACAGTTGTAGTGCAAAAAGTCAAATGTTCCTTTTGAGTTGCTTAGAAAACCTCACAAAAGAGGTTTGGTGACGGTCCTTCTGTTTGCCATGAAACTCAAACATTTCTCTAGATGTAAGTAACGTCAATATTAAAACTATAAAACAGAAGAAATGCAGTGAAAACATGAGTGTGACTGATACCGGATGCAGGTAATATAGCAGGGACTCCTGTGTGCTGTCAGGTTACACGTTTAACCTCATTTCAGCAGCACAGATCTGTTCACCTTATGACTGCATGTTACCAGCAGGCGGCAGCACCTCAACATCAACTGCTGAACATTCATGGTCCACGTCTCTCTAAACATGGACTTTATATTCCACTGAGAAATAAATGTTAATAATTCACTAAATGAGATTATCATTAAAAGATCATCACTACGGCACCTGTATACTGAACACTTTATATCTGTTAGTGTGTGCAGTCATTTCACATACAGCTGTATAATATAACACACTTAACAACCGTGGTGTCACACAGTTATAGTCTTAGTGGGAGTCAAATCTATAGACCACAAAACCCCTGAGCAAATGATCCTATTTCTAGTAGTTATAAACAGGATAGTAATTTCACAGAGTGTCAGAGCAGAAACGTTTCATCCTTGGCATGAATAAAAGACACCGGCTTAGTGATGCACTGGTTATTGTTTCAGATCTTTAGCATTTAACCGTGTTTGTCAGCATTTGTGTGATCAGCGGCTGTCTTATAAAATGCCTGCCAAAGAATTTATTATCCTTAATAAGTAACGGTGAGAAAAAGGGGATTTGAGGACATTCACGTCAGACTCATTAGAAACTGTTTGTGTTCTTTAACATATAGAAATATGAAGCCCAGTTCTGTTTTTATGTTCCTTTTTTGTCTTCAAGAAAGTGGAATCAGCATCTTTAAATATTTTCTTAGAAATACAGCCGTTCAATCATCGCCACATACTTTCAGTGCCCAAATTCAGTGCAAAATATATTGAGTTTATTTAGTCAGGTTTTTTTTACTGATGTTAAAGCGTCTACTTTCATTTATGTTTGTGACACATGCAGAACAAACAGTTCTTCACATTTTTCTCATTTACCAACATTTGGTATTTACCAACACTGTTAAACACACATTAACCTGCTGAGAAACAGCAACTGAATAAATGAAACCAGGAGTTTTTATACTAGGAGTAAACGAGAGACCCTACTGAGTAACCAAAGTAACAACTAACAGGAAATTAAACATAAGAGAACGTAAAAGAAAGCAAACATGACTGCACCAATTGGTAAATGTTCACCTTTTTAACATTTGTGTTTAAAATGTGAAGCGTTCTCCTTTAAAAGTTTAGGGATCAGTGAATTTGTGTTACTCTCAAAAGAATACATACGGTGTACCTGTGTTTGTGTGCAGTGAATACATGTGTTGAATGCATGCAGTCCAGCTGTTTAAAGCAATATTTACTGTGAAATAAAAATGAATTTGAGTTTTTGGTTGTCTTTATTAACAGGGGTCTTTCATGGGGGGCTGTGTAACACGTTTTACTGCGGTTTATTTATTCAGCAGTTACTAATGTCTTCACCTTGATCAAAACTGACACTGAAATAAAAACTGAAGTGTTTTGTCTTAAAATAAATAATGTTTATGATAATATGTTTCTAAAACCTACAAAAAACCTGTTCAGCATTACATCTCTGTGTGTCATGTTCTGTAAGAGAACTTAGTTGGTTTTACTTCCTGAAATCCTTTTTTTCATGGATTCAGAGTTACTCATCAGTGTGACAAAACTTTTGGGAAAAGAAAATTATCAAGAAGAAAAATGCTGAGTGTTTCACTGTTTTATTGCCCAATTATGGAGAAATTGGTACAGCTTTTAAGACATGTCCAGACTAACCGATCAGCACTTGAGAAGATCCAGTGTGTGTGACAGCACCGGGTAAGAGACAAATATATTACTATCATAACAAAATTATAATACAACATTTTTATTAATGTGATCAAATAATGTTACAACCTCAGTGAGATATTTATATAATATGTCACAAAAATTAACCAGTTTTACTACAGTAAAAAACAAACTAAGCATGGTTTAACTACGGCATTTGTAGTAAAACTGGTTATAAAAATGGGAATCAGTGTGGCTACGACACTTTTACTGTAGTAAAATCAATGGTAATTTTCATCTCATACATGTTTTTGCATGTTATACTAACTGGCAGATTTCATGCATTAAACCTAAAAGAAATGTGTAATAAAATGTCATCGTTTTGGTTGTTGTTGTGCAGAGACTGAATTCATCATCTGACGTCGCGATGCTCTTTCATCCGCTGTTGATTCTGTCGTTTCTCCCTGTTGGCCTGACGGAGGTTGTGAATCATTTTCAGAGGAGATGTGGACAATTTTTTGCAAATGGAAATCCACCAACGATACTTCCTGGAAACCAGTACAAACAAATCTGCCAAACTCTGAACGGAACCGTGTTTTATGCCACACTGTACGATACTGCCAACAAGATCCCTGTGTATTCAGCCTACAAGTTTGAGGGGAAAAGGAGAACGAAACGACAAGACCTGTGGAAAATTGAACCTCAAGTAAGTTTCGAACTTCATTCATTCAATTGTTTGTCCAGCTGTATAAAGTCCATTTGTTGTCAGTCTTATACAATATAATTGTAAAACACTTTATTTGTTGTACCTGATTGGTTTACAGTTTCTTATACGCTGTAATCTGTAACTTTTTAGGGTTAAAAAGAAACAAAAAACTGTCTTTTTACCCTTAATCACAACCATAAGTCTATAATAATAACAATCATTTGAGGAGTCAGATCTGATATCCAGGGAAATATACATTAAGTTAAAGCACGGGAAGAAATTTTATGTTTTAAACAGAGATGGTGGTAAAGAGTCGATTGTTGCTGTTTCACGTTTCACATGCTGTCAAATGTTTTCAAGACTATTTTTCATCTAATGTTGCAGCTGGATGATGCCAGTAAAGGAGCAAATATGATTGTTTACAGTATCAGCCAATCGTACGGATTATATCAAGCTATCAACGACGATTACAAACACTCAAACTACCACAAAGGACATCTGGCCCCGGTTTCTCACACGAGCTCACAGGCGTTCGCTCACGCCACATTTACCCTCACTAATGCTGCCCCACAAGACAAATCGTTTAATCAGGGTCAGTGGAGGACAGTCGAAAAGACGGTGCTGAAAAATCTGTCATCGCAGTGTTTAGCGCCGGATGAGGCTTACGTTGTTACTGGTGTTGTCCCAGGTGACACAAAACTTAAAGGAACAGTAAATGTACCGAGTTATTTTTGGTCTGCGTACTGCTGCCTCAACAGAGCTCAGCAATGTGTCGTCTCACAGGGAGTCATTGGAGTCAACAGTAACATACATGTACAATGGATGAGTCTGTCTGAATTAGAGATGAGGCTGACAAAACTATATGGTGTGTTTTTCCAGCTGTTTCATTAAGATGCGCTTGAATGAAATGGACTGTAATCCAAACAGTTGATGCTAAACTGTATGAGAAATGTGAAAGCAAGAAAATGTGAAAGTTTTATAAAAGATTGTTACACAAGAGTGTTTCTAAGATTTACACTGTCAGCTAAACTGTTGTATTATATATATATATATGGATTAAATCAATGCAATTACTATTTTATTGATTCTATTGAATCATTATATTTGACATTTTTATATATTTTTTATCTGACTGTTTATTAATGAATATTTTGAATGTGAAATGTTAAATGCATTTTAAAATCATGTTTGAAGCAACTGTGAGGTTTTTGTTTAATAAAAAATGGAATATTCTCTTTGTATGTCAAAATACTACAAGATTATTCTACGTAAACTTGTGTGACAACAAACAACAAATCATAATCTAAACGTAATCAATAGGAAATCAGTATGTGTAAACTGAGATGACTTTGTTCCATTGTTTTGGAATTAGAAAACAAGGTTTCTGTGTTTAGATGGATTTTATTGAACTTGTTTATGAAAGGCAGTGTACAAAAGACAGGAAGTGATGGAGAGAGGCGGGATCAGAAAATGACACAAGCCACGCCCACCCGAGAATCACAGCTAGACTGAACACCAACTTCAATCTGATTAGCTGGCATGAACAGATCTAAACATCAATTTTTTGGCTAAAATAAATCTTTTTACCATAACTAAAATATAAATACAATCCATACAAACAATCCATAGTGTAAATTCTTTCACATGAAAGGGGCCTCAACATCACATCATTTAAAATGGCAGTTCAATGGTTCTCAGTCTCAGATGTATATCACTCCAGTAAAGAAATGGACAGAGTTTGTTTGATGCAGCATCCCTGTTGAAAAGTTCAGCGTATCGCCAGAATCCAAATGTTAGTTTTCCCCCCACCAGGCTTGACCAGCAAGACTTTTAAACTGGCCAACCAGTAAGACCATAAGAACGTTATTTAAACATTGTTTAATTCTGTAACAATTTTTAAATGTTATGAATAAAATCTTTCATATACGATATATAACATTAGAAAAATGTTATACTAACCTTACTGTAAGAACAGTTTTTGATAACTTTGAGAGCATGTTGGCCAATGTTATGAGAACATTTCTTATTAACTAGTTTTTGATAAACAGCACAAAACTTTTCAGCAGGGACAGAGTTTGGAAATGTGGTCTCTGAACACAATTACAGCATGTGTGTGAGATTCAGTGGCCGGGCATGTAGCTCTGTAGCGTGTGTGTGTGGTTGAGCTGCAGTGTGTGTATGGAGTGAGCCTTTGAGGTCAGGCTGTATGTTGAATAGGACACCACCGACCCGAGCATCAGTCCAGCCATGTAGGAAACAGTCATGGTGTTTCCTGTGAACAACAGACAACCGTTTTACAGCGGGAAAGATATCGGTTGCTTTCCTGAATGTTACCTTGACATTTCTGTTTATTTTCCAGTCAAATTAAAAAAAGTTCAAAATACATTGACAAAATGAATCTTCTTACCGTACCCCAGTTCATAACAGCTTAAGTTTATATTAATGATTTATAGAGATTTAGCTGGAATATCAGTTTGACTGTCACACTTGTAAACAGACAGAAGATCCGGCTACTGTAAGTCATTTCCCGGTTCTGTAGATTCTGGTGCAGCGTTTGTAGTTGTTCTTACAGCAGTTGTTTACAATTTAAACTTGTCATTCGGGTTTATAAAATAATGGCACAAGTAAATTGCAAATGTTTTGAGATTGCAGTAGTTATAAATCGTTCCCTGACTCTTACTGTAAATGTATGTTTGCAGCCGCACTCACCTGCTACCTCTCGCTCCTGTAGGGGCACCTGACCCGCGGCCTGTATCATCGGCACCGAGCCCAGATACCCGTTACTCACGCCCAGCAGTAAGGAGAGGCCGCAGGGCCAGGCCGGGTGCGTCAGCAGGGGGCGCTGCACGGGCGACACGCACATCATGAAGAGAGGCAGGAGGAGAACCCGCAAGCAGGAGCACACCAGCAGCTGAACACCTCCCCACTCGTACGGACATGCGGCCAAAATCTGGTAAGAAAACAACACACAGACAAACTTGTTTGTTGTTGTTCTGCAGTTGATTGACCTTCACCTGGAGCATCTTAAAAGACAAATGTGAAGCTACGTGTGAAAAATGGTATGAATCTGTATAAATAGTAGCGCTTTTTAAATGATGAATTAGAGGTATTAACAAAAACTGTTGCTAGGCTGTTCTGAGTGGTTGCTTATTAAGGCAAAGAAACACCCTCTAGTCCCTAGATAAGCCTTGATACAGCTCAGATTCATTTTTTATTGTCCATCACATTTTTGTACAATTATTTTGTAACATCACAGATCAAACATGTTAGTTCACGTCACCTTGCCCACAAAATCTGCCATGTTGAAAAGAGCCATGGTGAGAATGGGCAGCCAGTCTCCCAGTGTGTCGTTGTGTAACTCGGACTCCAGACCAGGGAACAGACACAGAGTGATGAAATATGTCATTGTTATTGAAAGCATGTACGGCCAAATGCATCTGGCAACAGCGCATCTGCGTCCCAGCAGCTCTGTGAGAAACAACAACAAAGAAGCTGTCAAAAATCCTGTACAATTTTATACTGGCACTAAAGACGTCTCAGGATAACAACACTGATGATCTGAAGCAAGTTTCAGTGATAATAAAGATGTTCAAATATTCTTCTTTTGATCTTATTTTGTCTGCATGCTGAATGTTTGGTTGTAACTGGTGGTATTTAAAGCGTAGCTCACCTTTGACACTAATCCACGACCTTCTGGCGTTTGGTTTGGGTACGTCAAATCTGACGTATGCTCCGTCTCCATGGCAACCGTTGCCCAGGTGAACTCCATCAACATCGTCGATTGTGCTTGACGTCACTCCATCCTAATTTTATAATACAACATTTCCCTCGGTTAAACTCAAGGCATCTTTAAACAATTAAACCGCAGGGGTGTGTGTGACTTTTTTAACAAAAGTTCACATTGAATGACACATTTTCATTTCAGACTATGCTTTACAAATGCGGCTGTGAAACTGTAGGCAGCTCTTCAGGTTAAATAATTCAGATTCAAAGGCACCTTTTAAAATGGTCAGACTACAAAACTAACTTAAAACTGTTAGTGTCAGCATGTGTGTGTGTGTGAAGGAGTTTTTACCTCTTCATCAGCACTGCTGTCATAGTGAATCTGATAGCCGCTGTGTTTTTGTGCCAAAGTCTCAAGGATCTTTCCGGTGAAGTGGGTCTGACTGGAGCGGGCTCTGTCTGTGTGATAACGGACGAAACTGGTTCGCCGCACCACCACGTGTAACAGGAAACAGAGCGTTTCCATGGAAACGGAGAAGAGGAAGAAGATGATGGTGTTGCTCTTCTCGTCTTCCACCAGAAGCTTGGTAAAAATCCGACTCAGAGAGACAATAACTCCAGCGGTGCCTAAAACCGCCGTAACCAACAACCAAACAACAACAGCAATTCAATCAGACGTTTTTATTTTGTGAAAGCTTTGAGAATGTTAAAACAACACATGAAATCAACTTCAAATTCATAAAGAAAATGATCATTTTGTCAAGATTATCAAGATATTTGTGTCAAAACACAAACTTAAAAAAAACAAGGGAAGTTGTTTTAAATTCAAACTAGTATAACACATTACTCTAGATACTAGTGATACCAGTTATATCAGTGTTGAGCAGTACGTTGTGCTGGTAAAGAAGGTTTAACTCACTCTCTCCTGTCATCACGCCCTGTGTGTACCTCTTGGGCAGCATCCCAGTGTATCCATAGAAACTAGACTGCTGTACTACAGAGGAAAGGACAATACAGGCACCGTTTAGAATAATTGCAGCACAACTGCAACATTGCATGAATGCATCTGCAGTACCTGTGCATCCAAATGCAACAATCGCAACCGCAACCAGAGTGAGAACATACGACTGCTGAGTGTCAAAGAGTTCCAGCCAAATGTCAAACACACTCACCATCACCAGAGGCCCCAGAGCAAACACATATCCTGCGTATAAACACACACACACACACACACACACACATACACACACACACACACACACACATATAACTTCACTATCAAAGGCATTTTAAGACCACAACTCCATTCTCACAACATTAGTTAACGTTCAGTCAAAGTTCTCTCAAAGTTATGGAAAAACATTCTTACAGTAGTTTTAGTAGAACGTCTCTTTACATGTCTCATATATTTCCATTATGCTTAAGTTGTTAATAAAATGTTTTAGGAATTTTACAGAATTAAAAAATGATGTTTTGAACATTTATAGAACTTTTAAAATAACACTTTTGTTAACTAACAGACACATGGAAACAGACAACAGAAAATGTTCTTGCAACCTAAAATGATAAGCTGTGAAGTTGTTCTGTGATGCACCTTCGCGAAAAATCTCTAGGAATTTGTATTTCAAATTTCAAAGTCCTCACCTCCACAGATCCGGGTGTGTAAACTCAGTTTCTCCACCAACATGTTGTTCACAATGACAGAGCTGAGAGCCACCAGAATATACGTCAGACTCATGTCAAACACAATTGAGGTGCCTGTAAGTGTTAGAGAGGGGAACTGTTTCTGACTGTACAACAGACCAGCCGTCTCTGAGACACCACAACCTTTCTTCCTGTCATGACACTGTACCTGCAAATTTGCGGTGCAGGTAATCCACATCTGTGATGAAGCTGTTGTACGGCAACAGAAACCCGACGCCAGCCAATAGCATCGCAAAGTAGATGCCATGGTAACGATCATCAGGAACAGATTCTGAGCCTGAATTTAAACCAAGAGCTATTGATGTCAAATTGATGTCATAACAGAGTTTTTGAAGCACAATAGCAGAGATGCTCCAGTTCTGTTTTCATGCAGAAATTCACATGCATGTGAAAAATATTCACAGATGCATCATATCCACATATTAATACATTGTTAATAAGGTCACAATCACTCCAAAAATGATTTGCTTCAAGACAATGTTCCTGTGTCACATTTACATTTCTGTAGCATGTTAAACCACAATGCAGTTGAGATGTAAAACAGCAGGACTGCATCTCACCATGAGTCCGGGTAGCTTTTCCTCTGGCTCTTCTGTTCTCCTCTGACTGCTGACTGAAGCTGAAATTTGTGATCACAGGTCTCTGTTGACCCTGGTGATGTCTGGCCCAGTCTTCAGAGTACATAACTGACGACACAGACCTCACAACAGGTTACATGGACAATTCGTACCGAGACAGGCATGCAGGGCTTGTTGCTGTACGTGCACGTTCGTGTCCTTTAGTAGCAACTGAGTAAAACCAGCACTTTTCTCTTACGCTGATGTGACAACATGCATCTGTTGTGCATTAACAACATGACATTTCTTTTATCTGCCAGCTGAATTTCTGCATCTGCGCTGGTAAATACATCTATTTTTAGAGCTATTATTAGTATTAACAGGCGAGCGGTGTGACTGTAACAGCCTGTGTTAAATTGAGCTACATTTAATATACTTATATATGCTATTTAATATCTATATATACTATATACTATTTATTTCTATATATACTATATAATTGAGCTATATTTAATATACTTATATATACTATATACTATTTATTTCTATATATACTATATAATTGAGCTATATTTAATATACTTATATATACTATATACTATTTAATATCTATATATACTATATAATTGAGCTACATTTAATATACTTATATATGCTATTTAATATCTATATAT
>JBAJNP010013515.1:0-12038 GCA_036877545.1 Yasuhikotakia modesta | reverse complement strand
GCAGGCCGGTCAGAGGGTCTCAGTAAGCCTGTCCCGTCTCCACCTGCAGGAGCCCCAGCACAGCTGAATGATCTCCCAGCTTCATCCTCCTCTGAGTCGACAGACTCACGTTCTTGGCCAGGTAGTCCACAGCAGCTGTCAGAGAGACACAGATACAGTCACACTGAATGATGTCACAGCCCCACAACTGAATGATGTCACAGTCACACAACTGAATGATGTCACAGTCACACAACTGAATGATGTCACCATCAGCATTAATAAAGGCAATTAAACACTTTATAACACTTTAACTGCAGCGATCAAATAAACACAAGATAATGAGTGTGTGTGTGTGTGAGAGAGAGAGAGCAGTATGTCACTCATTCAGGTTTGTGTTGTGAATGTGTGTGTGTCAGTCTTTATTACTCTGAGCGGTTTAGATTTCATGCTTCATATTGGCCTCAATCTCTGTCTAATTTCAGCTGCTCTGTCCTCTCATTCATTAAACAGATCAGTCATCTCTACCTCACCCGCAATTAACCTGACACTCACTCATCAGAACTCCTCAATCAAACCCGCACGCGCACACACACACACACCTCTCACACACACACACACCTCACACACACAAACACACACACACCTCTCACACACACACACACCTCACACACACAAACACACACACACCTCTCACACACACACACACCTCACAAACACACCTCACACACCTACAAACACACACACACCCCTCACACACACAAACACACGCACACAAGCTGTACTGTATTTGTCGTCAGGTGAACAGGTGGATGTTTCAGTAGGTAATGGTAGGTGAACACAAACAGAAGCAGATAAACATTTTACAGTAAGACTAGAAACATGCGATACAACATAAAGGGTTAATGTTGATTTCATGTTCATCTTAACACACATCTTATGTTGGTAAATAGAAGCCAGTTGCTTCTGTGAAAACATCAGCCTCTGATTACTGTAATTTAATCAATCAGTTCTTTCCTGCCCTGAAGCTTCTGTGTGTGTGTGTGTGTGTGTGTGTGTGTGTGTGTGTGTGTGTGTGTGTGTGTGTGTGTGTGTGTGTGTGTGTGGTGAATAAAAGGACACAGGTCCCCAGGGGTGTAAAACTGGGCTTTGAAAACCTGTTTCCCAGGCACAGGAAGAGAAGTGTGACTAACTAAGGAACGCAGGGCCGGTGCTGCGGCCTTTAACAGCAGACGGGTGACACAGTTCATCAATCTTCAGATGTCACATCAAATGGTAAGAGATCAACTCACTCTGGCCGTACTGGCTGTACTGGTAGCCAGCAGTGACGGGGTCCACGCTGTAACTGGTGGCGCTGTATGTGGGTGGGCAGTAGGACTGGGACGAGGCCAGACTGTCCACACTCTTGATGGGGTCAGAACGCTGACTGCAGCTCGCTGAGATAGAGTTTGATGCCTCCAGACTGCCGTGAAGAGGAGAGATGGAGAAGTCATGCTGAGACTGAGAGGGGACAGCACTGGGGTTACTCAAAATACTCATCACCTATAGAGAGAGAGGGAGAGAGAGAGAAAGAGGGAGAGAGAGATTAATTACCTCACTTTTGACTCTCACCTCACATTTCTGATATTGTGATTTGTTTTCTCATACATTGAAATACTGGATCTTTGACCTGTTCTCTGAAAGCGTCACGTTCTGGCTGTGTTCTAAACAAGCAGCTGTCATTCTCTGCGTTCTATCTAAACACTAACAAACAGACAAGTGTGCCAGAGACCCAGAGCCAGAGAAGAGAGTTTTACAGCAGGACCATCAGAGCCCAGCAGCGGTGCCAGACTCAACCCTGAGGCCTCCACAACAACAAGCACTGAGGGAGCAGATAATCCCACCCCCAGGCCTCAGAAACACCCCCACACTCATGAATATTAATGAGAAGTTAACTGAGCCAGGAATGTGATCTTCTGTCTCAGGCTAATATTAATCTGAGAAGTTGATTGATTTAAACTAATTATTTAAATAAAATATGAAGCTTTCTATTTAAGTACAAAACATAAAATTCAAAATGATTAGATTAAAATTGTGTGGGTCTGTGGAGACAGTAAATGAACATTCATCTGCACCCAGAGGAGGAAGATGTGTTTGGAACCAGTTGACCAGGAAGTCAGACACACGTCTCAGAAACGATTCCTCACACATCAGGTTCATGTTGTGTTCTGATCCGCTCTGCTGACCTCTGACCTCATTCTGCTGCTAAACCAATTACAGCATCATGAAGAGTTAAACACACACAGACGTTACACACACTCCAGCTCACATCCTCAGGAGCTTCACACAGTTCCTCTCCAAAACAACCACAGACATCCCAGTGAGAGAAATGAATCACATTATGATTAATATTGACTAAATTCTTGCAGGAAATATGGAACACTGGAGACACATAACGCTGGTTAGCGGTTTCCTCATGCTAATGCCATCAGTATGGCTCTGAACCACATGTGATATAAGTGGCAGATTCATTGCCGTGTCTTTATAAGAGACACGTGTGGTTAGCAGAAAGCTCTGCACTTCCTGATCACAGCAGACTGTGAGTAAAAACACAAGCAGGACTTGTTGTTCACATTAAATATTTAATTAAATAGTTTTAATAGAGTTAATAAATAAATGTAAATAATATCAGACCTGACAGCAGTTTCATCCTGTCAGAGTTTATCGTTGCTCCAGAGGAATTCTGACCTTAACGCATTTGGAGTAAGTGGAGTCACCTCTGAACGTCACCGCAGGGGAAGATTAGCTGAGACCCACAACATTAACAAGCTAATGAACAGAATCTATATCACTCTCAGTTTTCATCTGATACAGGTGCAGCGTGTGACAGATTCAACAGCAAACAGCCCCTCAGGCAAACTCAGCCAAGAACAGCTGATAATACGAACCCTCATTTCAACACACTCCACACTCTCATTATTGTGCTGTACATTTCTGCTTTTGTTTCTCTTCCTCTCGATGCGACTCTATCTTGCGGTTTGTTGTACACTGTGTGTGCTGCAGATAATGGAAGTCACGGCTCCAGTGTTTAAAGGACGCAGCCCAGAGGCGATAGCTTCCCCTCTCCAAATAGATGACTCTATAAATAATAATAAAAAAACTAATTAATTCTCCAACTTCTGAGACTCCCGGCCTGAGGCACAAACCCAGAACTGTAAATTGATACAATGTGCATCCTTTTAGATAAACAAATAGTGCATTTGTAACCAGCTAAAAGAAACTCTTTCATAACAATCTAATTTCCTCAACAGTGAAATGATATTTTTTGTCAGCTGAAATGTATGACGAGTCTCTTCATGTTTCATCAGGGCTCAGCTGAAAGAAATCTGTGACATGCACATGACAATATTTCCAGAGGTAGTTTTCAAAAACAAATGCAGCGCAGTTTTGTGTCTTTACTGACAGAAGAGAGACATTTGTTCCTAAATTGTGAAAGCTAAATGTTACTTCAGTGTCTGTTTATTGTGATACTGAAACTAAATTAAAAACCACTTTTAACAAAATTAACTTCCATAACTCTGATAAGACGCTTTTAAAGCTGAGGTCTTAAGGATTGTTGCACTGACACTTTTACTGTCAAGTGACAAGAAAACAAAGAGCAACTTAAAAACAACAGAACTAGTTAGAACTGCAGCTTTAACCACTTTTCAACATTTAATATCTACCAGGTCAGGTTTTTATGAAACCGCTATAAGCACACAGTTAAACATCACAAACATGCACCACAATATAAAAACCCTGAAAAGATAAATGAAGAGAAAAGAGAGAGATGCATGGACTCTCTCTCTCTCTCTCTCTCTCACACACAGAGGATCTGAAGAGGGGTTTTGCTTCAGAGAGAAACAGGAGGCTGTTAAGAGTACAAAGACTCCAGCAGGTCTGAGTTAGCCTGAGGGCCAGCCTGCCAACAGAGCAGATAGTGCCGGCCTCTGCAGCCTCACACACACACACATGCACACACACACACACACACACACACACACACACACACATGCACACACACACACACACACACACACACTCTTAATCTAGCCCAGAGTGGATTAGAGAGTTCTTCCCCCGTCCGTCGGTTCTGTGCCCTCCAGTGGTACCTTCAAGTTTGGAGCAGGTCAGGAGGGGAAGCGTGTTTGTAAGTTATCTGACAGGAACAGAATATCATCTCTCTGCACAGATCCGTTCGGCTGATATTCCTGCTTCTGTCTCCTGCTGTCAGCTGTGTGTCTGTTTTACAGGACAGACCTGAGGCCATGATTACGGCAGTAACACTTCCTGACGTGTGTCATCACTGCAGCTGAAGTACTGCAGACACATGATCAATCCTCAACACACACACACTTTATCTATCTATTTACACATCGTGTGTTTTAAATGTGAACTGCTCTCTCACACGTCCTTTAGTTTCTGCTCCCCTGACACCAGACTATTTAAAAATAACAGCGGCTGCATAAATTCAATTAGAGGCTTTCGGTCACGCTGGAGGGAAACTCAGGACAATTAACCAGCCTGAGTCTGACTGCTGACAGAGAACAGATGATGGGGCAGATCTCTGTCACACTGCGCTAACTGACCAAAACACATTCATCACAAGAGAACAGAGCGAGAGAGAGAGAGAGAGAGAGAGAGAAAGGTGAGAAAACAAAGGGGAGGAATTGTGTAATTCTATAATTCTAAATACACTCATTTTATTCAGAATTTAGCCTAATGTAGCACAATGTAACTTTTATAACAGGCTTCAGATCAGCAGCCTTCCACACATTTAAATGTGAAGAGACTGAAAGCGAGTATAAACTGTTCTGGAGGTGAGGGGTGATGATGAGTCTCTGATTGGCTGTGACACAATCTGGGCACTAACATACAGGACACAGATGAAAGCCATTATCAGCCACTGAAACAAGCTGTCACTCCTCGGAGCATGTTTACTAAACTAAACAGTGTGCATATGCTCCCTCTCTCTCTCTCTTCCTCTCTATTGGTGCGCACATCAGTATCAATAAATATTTGTTCTTATTACCAGACTGATGAGGCTGAAATATAGTCATGGGAATTATCAGATAACCTCATATCTGTTGTCTGTGCACATGCTCCCCCCACAGACTGTGCTGTACATCTCCTCTCTGTTAAATCTTAACGCTGCGTCTGTCAGACAAACGGATGTTTTATAAGACTGAATATCACCCTGATTTTCTCTCAGTAGCGGATGAAGTTTACAGTGTATCACCCAGATGCTTCAATATTCTGACTGAACTCACACAGCAGGTTAATGTGTCTCCTGTTTGCTCATCTGTTCTCCTCCAGTGATACGCTTGAGTGAGTGTGAGATGAGTTAAACCACCAGACACCTAAAACACACACACACACACACAGCTCCTCACTGCTCCACCGCCTCAGCCAAATTAAATGGCAGATTTTATAATTCCACTAGAATGAGAGAGAGAGAGACAGAGAGAGAGAGACAGAGAGAGAGGGAGGTTTGTTTGCTATAATCAGCAGGGGATCTGTGCGGTGAGAAATGTCAGGTCAAATTGTTCTTGACAGTGTTAATATCTGCTCTCACAGCAATAATTACATGTAAATAAATAGTGAAATTGTGCTCAGCTGGAGTCTGAGAGGAGAAGCAGCCAGCTGGGACTCCAACCATCTCATTTAACAGACGGTGAAGCAAACAGACGCTCAACATTCTGAACAACAGACATGAACCTTCATTCTCACTCAGGGAAACTTCACTTTAACTTCAGTAATACAGGAACAATGCTGCTGCTGCACCCACAGGTCAAATCCCTGTATTCAACGATCACTGCTGAATATCAATCTACAACATCAGTTAGCCGTGGACCAGAGCACTTCTGTTTTTGTGTTGGAGGTTTGGTCAGAGCATCTCACTGGATTATTAATCACATCTACACATCTGTCATTCCGGCATGTGGAACTAACAGGAAGCAGATTTTACAAAGATCACAAACATGGAGGTTCATCTACGTCTGTGCAGCCCAGCAGTGACCCTGAAATCTCTTAACCTGCTGACACAGGTGCTAAAACACAGCCTGTTAAACATATATATATATTATATATATCTATATATGCCCACTGTACTGTAATGTACTGTACAATAACAAATACAGGTCCTCATCATGCCCTGGTCTCTACACCAATACACACAAGATATGATCAGTGAGTGTGTGTGAGTGTGTGTGAGATGTGGCATTTCCAGTTGCGTGGGACACTCAGCATATGAATATATGAATTGGTCTCAGTGGTTTTCTTCTTTAAATCTCAATCTTCCAGGATTTGCTAAAATTTATATTGGCTGCCTCTGCAAGATAAATGTAAATCAGTCCCTTATATTTGCTATTTATCAGGACGAAGCAGCTTCACTTTCAGCCGGGGAAATCTCTCTCACCCGCATACAAACAGCCCTGCATTTAAATAGCAGTTTTATTGTCCGCCGCAGCCTTTCATCTGAACCACAGGAAAATCATCTTCACCTCAGAGAGAGAGAGAGAGAGAGAGGGAGAGAGGGAGAGAGAGAGGGAGAGATAGAGGGAGAGAGAGAGGGAGAGAGAGAGAGAGAGAGAGAGGGAGAGACAGTCCTGAAGAAGGAGGTTAAGAATAAAGAAATAAAAAGCTGTTTGTGTGAACTGAGAGTATTGACGTGTCACAACTGAAAGTTAAAGAACAACTTTAAACCATAAGTACTGGCAAGACTGTAACAGAAGAACTCAGTTATTCTTTAGTTCTTCACAAACACATCTGTGTCTTTAACTAGTGCTAGTCCTTTAACTAGTGCTAGTCCTTTAACTAGTGCTAGTCCTTTAACTAGTGCTCAACCTGTCAGGTTAAGCATTACAGCCGCTGTCAGGTCTGTCAGAGACTGTGAAACTGTTTAAAGCTGTATTGGACTGAAGCGCACGGATGTTCCGCTCATTTATTCTGTCTGATGATGATTCTGGCAGGAGACAAGCAGGTCTTGTTGTTTTAAAGCCTCTTACAGGTTTTTTCCGTCACTACTAGATAGAAACAGTATCAGTTTTATTTGGTTTCTAACTATTAAGTATGTTTTCCCCTGTCGCGTCGCAACTAAACGCAACTGACCGGTTCTCGAACGGACGGAGCGGCGGCGTCTCAGCGCTTATCTCTGCCTGACAGTGCGAGCGGCGGCGCACGAGGCGCGCGGGGCCCGGGGACACACATCAAAGAGGGGCTCCGTTACTCTCATCCCTCCGGTGTGGAGACCGAACCCCGCATCTTCAGTTCTGCTCCACTTCTCTTCTGATCACACTTTCCTATTGAGTAAAATCTTCTGTTTTGGAACAGACCTGGTTTAAATAACAGCAGCACAGTGTCGCGTGAACCGCGGCAGTACCGGATCATTCAGTATAAATCCTTTAAAATACGACCATCATAAATGTCGTTAATAGATGGTATTTGGTAAATGACAAATAAATGGTGCACATCAGCTTTCGTGGGAGTAACAGCAGTTAAACATTAATACTGAATTAAAACGCCCTCCTACAGAAATACTCATGTTAACCAGTTTCCATCAAAACCCAGACACACACCTAACATTTCCTCCAGCAGAAACAGCTTCTATTTCAAGGACGGAAAGACGTTTTCCTGGACATCTCTGAAAGTCTGTGTTATTATCCAGCACATGCTGTGCTACAAAATGAAACGGACCCCCTCATACCTGCGGTCCAGCCAGCCCGGCCTAACAGAACCGCTCTGACATTGCATCACTGGCAGGAGCTGTAATGATGGGCTACACGCACAAGTGCTGGGGATGGCTTTTCTGCTGGCAGTAATGGGAAAATGTTTGCTGTCTGGATGAGTTACAGCAGCACCTGTGCTGACATCAGCAGGGGTCCATTACCGCTGCCACGCGCGCACCACAACCCATTTACAGCCAATCACAACATTTGGCCAATCTTTACCAGCTAGCAGATACTCATCAAACGCAGCGTTAGCAGAAATAGATCTGAGCATGTGAGTCTATCTCCTCCAGACACGACCGTCTGCAAACTCTCACCGTAACACAGACCTTTAATCTGAAAACAACTTTCTCTCTTGTTTTGTCAGTGTCACAGACGGGAAGATTTTAGAGGACAAAAGCTGCTGAAAGTAACAAATGAAAATGTGTTTTAATGAACTGTTTTTAACACTGTATTTTTAAACTGGTCTTACAGTCCATGTTCTTCACAAACAGAAATGAAACCTAGAAGAGAAACAGATATAAAGAGGGCTGGTGTTAGACTAACTGTGTTTGCAGTGAAGCGGGTCCATTAGAGTTCAGTCAGACTGATACCAGCTCAGCATGTTCTACGCCTGCCAAGAGGATTTAAAATGTGACTGAACTGTGTCTGTTCTGTCAGAACCTGCATTTATCTTCTCACAATGAGAGCCTGATTGAGAGCAGAGAGAGAGAGAGACAGAGAGAGACAGAGAGAGAGATGGTGGTTGATTCAACCTTTTTAACTTCTTTACAATCTTCACACTTGATGTCCTAAAAACCATTACAACAGTCAACACATCTACTGACACCTGTGGTCATTCGTTTTCAGCACATCTGAGAATAAAAACCATTAAACTGTGAAATCACTGTAACACAAGTAACACAAGGATTGAAACACTGACTTTTGATCTGAAATTTTTACTCTGATCTAGATTTCAGTAAAATGGTGAAACATGACCATCGTTGTCCTTCAAAACACGAAACAGGATTAATTCTTTTGATTTTAAGAAACATTTACTGCTAAGTAAAAGCGTTTAAGCAGAATGAAGCAATAAACAGCAGTATTAAACACTGACATTAACGCAGGGAAGACGTGTGTGTGTGTGTGTGTGTGTGTGTGTGTTCACACAGGTCTGCAGTGAAGCGTTACACACCGCTATCCTCCACACATTCCAGTGACCTCAGCTAAAGCTCTTCTGTCACCAAATCCTCTCTGGAAAAAGAGGTTAATAATACAGAGGATGTTTCTCAATCTGCTTTCAGAGAGAGAAAATAATGTGTGTGAATGAAGGGGTAATTGTGGACAAATGCAGCTTTAAAATTCAGTTTCAACTCTTTTTATTTCAGTAGCATGTTCTGCTTGTAAGCCACATGTTGCTGATAAGAGTCGACTGCACAGTGTTGATGGATTATTGTGTGAATTCACTCCTTACATGTGATTCACATGTATGTGTTATTTTTAGAGAGTGTTTACATCAGCACTTTTCAGCCGTTGAGAAAATAACTAGAAAAATCTGGCATCTGTTTCCAAACACACAACGCATTCAGTGCAAAACTGATTATTATTCCTATTATTATATAACCAGCCAGTTCTGATGTAGTTCTTCATTTCTGAAGTGTCACGGTCTCATTGTCTTGGCGTTACACTAACCTGCGGTGAAAGGCCGTTGCTCACTGGATTCATGTGGTTGCTTGAAGCTGACGGGCTCATAAAAGTTTCTGAATAGCTGGAGAAAGTGTGGCGATTGGACGACAGGCCGTAGGCGGAGCTAGTGTCAGCCGAGAGCCCGCCCTGATGCATGGAGGAGGGAGGCAGAGGCTGCGGCCGGTGTAACGTACTGCTTCCATCTGAGAAACAAACACATGAGATTCAAACCATCCACAACAACGACGAGGTACTAACATGTTGGACATATCGAGGTAACTTGTAGCGTACGAGAGGCTCTTACCCTGTGAGAGGGTGCTGGGGTACGTGGATTCTGGAAGCTGATAGGTGGGTAAGGTTGGCATCCCAGCGGGCGGAAACCCTCCAGGCAACAAGTGGTTGAATGCTGCAAGCTGATTGGCTCCTGCTTGTTTACGCCACCTAGCTCTTCGATTGCTAAACCAGACCTGGTGCAAGAAGAGGAAAATGAAACCAAAACATTTAACCCGTATAATAAACAGATTCTGCGGTATTGTGGGTTTGTGAATGTGTGTGAGTGTTTCCCTATGGGAAACTGTCTCTTCACAATCACTGCGGTTTCTGTTGTTCTAGGTAAGTGTCTAAAGCTGTGATCTGTACAAACAACGTCTCTGAGCTGAAGTCAGAGGTCACACATCTCCTGCCTCAGCTGAACACCTACCACATCCAAACACACATCACACACATCCAAACACACATCACACACACATCCAAACACACATCACACACACATCACACACACATCCAAACACACATCACACACACATCACACACACGTAACACACATCACACACACTGCTGCATATCAAGCCACTGTTTTACATTTTACTCTTGAAATAAAACTGAAATGAAGTAACAAACTATAATAGTGAAGAGTTACCCAAAATGACCAACATTTTTGCTACTTACTGTAACTTTACTCTAAGTTAAAAGAGCACAAGCCGGAAAGTTCAGTGTTTTAAAAACAGCACAGAGCCTCAGTGTTTACACACTGAAAAATGTCAGGATATGAGTGGATTACTTACAGCTGACTCTACACCTCTACACATTAAACTGAAATAAAACATGTTTTTAACATCATTAACATTTAAAATAGTTCACCTTCATATCTCCTAACAAACCAGCTTCTCTGTGAGCCTGACTGACTTCAGTTTTAAGGGTAACTTGCAGGTTTTGGGCTCCATCAGTGAGACAGTGTCTTCTGTAAAGCCCTGGCAGATACCATCTCTCATCACACACAGAGAGACTGAAGCTCCATCGCTGTTGTTGAATACACTGTCAGCGCACTTCATTTACTGTTGTGTTTAAAACCAACCGGCCCATTGTGTCCACATGAAAGACCTCACAATACACCCGGCTGAACAGAGTCCACAAAGAGTGGGCGTCCCTCTTTAAATGCGTCTTTAAGAGCTTCACTTTCATGGTATGCACACAAGAGACACTCTATTCTAAATCAATACGCTCTCTGCAAACACACACACGCGCACACACACACACACACATGCTGGCTCTTTCTCACAAAGCTTTGCTTACATTGTCCATGTGCAAAAGTGTCAGGCGTGCTAACAGCTAGCATCTCATTCAAATGACTTCAGTGGTGTTTGATGGCACTTGTTGTTTGTTACCTGTCTGTCAAACACTGATTTAACCCCTACAGGAGGAGACAGTTAACCCTGCCTGTCTGTCTTCAGCCTAAACCTGCTGCCCAAGATATAAAGGAGACAAACGTAAGGAAAACTGTAAATGTATGTGGCTGGATTTTAGCTCGTGCTGTGATTGGACAAACTGGGAAACTGAGGACCCTGACAATGTCTGGCCATGCTTTGTGCCTCCTGACCCATGACCTCTGAACCCCTCTCTCTCTCTTTCATCTCCACGGCCTCCACCTTCTTTCTTCTGCTGTGAAGGGCAGATCTTTTCTTCAGTGATATCAATGAGGAAACGGTTTTGTTCAGGAGTTTCACTTTTTATAGTTCAGGAAACTTCAGACAGGTTTCATTTAAGCGTCACTGTTGTCTCAGATATATGAGCATGAGATCTTCTGCAGGCTTAGAGGAAATACAAACACCCCAAAACTGAAAATAAAATCTATTTGATGTCTAAAAGAAACAGTAACTTGTGATTTTCTTTCCCATCACTAAAGCTCTTGTGTCTTCTGAAACAGTGTCTGGTTTTCTCTCTCACTCTATGTTTGATGTGTCACACATGAAGAAACCTCTGCACAAACATAAGACCAACACAACCTGTGACCTGCATAATGCTGAGATCATGTCTGAAGAGGCAGTGGGTTCATCCGACTGGTGTGCTCCACACACATCAGCGTGTTTGGAGTAAGAACATTTAAGATGAATCCAGCAGATCTTGTGGTTCCATCATGTGCTTGAGACGCCGTCTGCTGTAATCACACCGGAGCCTGTCACAAATTTCTGCCTAAGTGAATTATGTGCTTTAGAAACAAACATGACGTCACTGAGGTCCACTGATGAACTCAAACGCCAGCAGAATGTTCCACTGTCAGGTTAATGTTGGTAATCACTGAATCCAGTTCTGCTGCATATATACAGAAGTGTTTGGAGAAACATCTGTCTGTATGTGTGTGTGTGTGTGTGT
>JBAJNP010013514.1:0-12038 GCA_036877545.1 Yasuhikotakia modesta | reverse complement strand
GGCACATGCAGGCCGTCTGGAAAGATCTCAAACCCTGCAGTGATGGCAGTGTGAGTGTGTGTCTGTCAGTGTGTGTGTGTGTGTATATGTGTGTGTGTGTGTGTGAAAGAGAGAGAGAGTGTGTGTGTATATGTGTGTGTGTGTGTGAAAGAGAGAGAGAGTGTGTGTGTAAGAGAGTGTGTGTTTGTGTGTGTGAAAGAGAGAGAGTGTGCGAAAAAAATAGAAATAAAACAGCCAAGCAAACATGCAGGGGTGTAACTATGTGAACACATGTTCAGTGTTCAGCAATCTGCATGACAAGAAGACCAGAGACACTAAAAGAGTCCAGACAGCAGAGGTGAGTGAAAGGTCTGACAATACGTTATTGTGAGGGGCTTTCAGGGCCCACCAGCTTCTGTCAGATGGTCTTCAGCCCCTCATTACAGAAGAGCATTCTGTGCTGCCACACAGAATCATGCAGTGCTCAGTTCTGTGGTCTCAGATGCTCACCTGATGCTGAGGCGTATTTCAGCATCAAACATGTTATAGTCAATAACAGGAACAAGGTAAATACAATACAACATATAAAATGCTCAGTTCAATTTAAGTTTCTATATGTAGCATCTGTGCACAAATTTACAAGTTTTAAAAATACTAGCTGAGCCAATGAAACTCAAAAATAAAGAACAAATATTTACAAAATATACACAAAAGTAGACAAGCAGAATTAAAGATGAGATAAACTGTTTAATGTAAAATAAAATATGTTATTTGTTTAAGCAGCAATTAAAACAACGGGATATGGGTGAACTTTGTCTTCAGTGTCTCTGATGCAGTGTATGAACTATAAGCCTGTGTGATCCAGTGAGCTTTAAACCTGTAAAGTAAATGGGTGTATCGTCTGTGTTGTCATCATCAGGGGAGTCGGGGTGACCTGCTTGTGTCTCTGTGTTATAATCCCACTAACAACACCATCACGGTCAACATCATCAAGGCACGAAACCTCAAAGCCATGGACATCGGCGGGACATCCGGTATGAACTCCTGCTTCTCTCATGATTTACTTTCATTTGTGGGATTTTTAGAGAACCTGCTGAGATGACTTACTGTCCAACACCTACACAGGCTGCTGTGTGCAGTACATGAGTGTCCTTCCCATCACACAACACAAATGGTGAGGTTGTAACTCATGGTTATCACACACATGTAACACTACTAACTCTGTCTCTAGGCTGTCTCTAAGTTAGCATGTTGCTAAAATAAATACTTAAGTGCTTCAAGTGGGAAATAATGCAAATATTGTGTTGAATGATACACTTTTAATTAAATGAAGCTATTTTCTGTCTATTTTCTGTTTTCTATTTTTTGTACTGAATAATGTTAAGATTAACTTAAACCCAAACATGAGTTTTGTGTGATCACTGATCCGTTTTCGCGTGTGATTCATTTAACTAGAGAAAGTGATTTTAGTGAAAGTGATTGTCTTCACAATAGAAAGTTACGCTGTTAATGATGTTCAATCAATGATGACAATCACACTCACACACGATACAAGACCACCAGTACTAGTGCGAGTACAGCCTCGGAATAAATACCATTTTGTTATTCAAAGGAAGAAAGGAAGAAATCCTTTGTTTCAATTTCTTGGAAGAAATAGTTTTGCTTTAAACAGAGTGCTTATAATAGATAAACACTGAAACCCTAAATGCACCGTAATATGGAGTAATATGCTTTCCAAAGCATCTGCTAATGTAATATGGTAGTTATATTCTGTACTGATTGCTTATGGGGTTTCTATGAAAATGGAGTATCCTTGTCAAGGTAACATCTGCAGAGCTATCATTAAGCCTCCAGCCTGTCTTGAGTGTAATGCAGTTTTCAATCACAGGAGGTCTAATTCCCTCTTATTGGCTGAGCTTTGCTGACTGTGGCGTGTTTCTGTATTTCAGACCCCTACGTCAAAGTGTGGCTGATGAACAAAGATAAACGAGTGGAGAAGAAGAAGACAGTGGTGATGAAGAGATGTTTGAACCCCGTCTTTAATGAGTCCTTCCCCTTTGACGTTCCTGCTCACGTTCTCAGAGAAACCACCATCATCATCACAGTCATGGACAAGGACAAACTGAGTCGCAATGATGTCATTGGCAAGGTGTGATGTCATAGTGCTGCATACACTGGGCAATGTAGCTGCAGAACGATATAGTTATTTGTAAGCCTTTGCGTGATGTGCTGTACATTCAAACATAAATGTGTGGTTTGAAAGATGAGACCATGTCTGATGCAAGAAAAAACACACAGAAAAATAATCAGCTGTCTCTCTGTAAATCAATGGTTTATGACAGAACCGTTCAGCAGACAACAGCACTACTGCTGACCTACAACTTCTAGTTTCTATGGCGATTGCAAGTTTCATGATAGTGGGGATTTAGATTTGTCACGCCTCTCTTTCATTGTAAATGTGATCAGAAACCATGGATCAAATCAAAGGAAGGTTTTTACATCCACAACTGACCTCAAAACATGTCAGCTTCCACAACATTCAGAGATTAAATGTGTTTACTGAAATGAATTGAAATTACAGATTGTATATGATTCACAAGAGTCTAATGGCTCGTCTGTTTGTCTTTAGAAAATAAAATAACCAGCAGGACTTTAAAACTTTGGGTGCAAATGTGGGCTAATGAGTAACAGTATATTTGCAAGCTATATACATATATACTAACAGTTTATTGCTGTTACAACAAACTTATCACCTGCACAGAAATACCAAATTCTAACTACATAAATACACACAGTTTTGCTTTTGCAAGCTGTTAATTGCTGCTGATTTGGCTGCATTCAACTGGTGCAACTTGAATTTCTTTGACTTACTTTATCTTGTTCTTGTCTTTTTTGCACGCTGCATCTGTAGATCTATCTCTCATGGAAAAGTGGCCCAGCTGAGGTAAAACATTGGAAAGACATGATGTGTCATCCTCGCACCGCCGTTGCCCAATGGCACGCGCTCAAAGCTTGAAGGACACGCCCACCAAAAGTAAACAAAACCCTGTTGATATGCAGAAGTTTAAACACGGGTTTCAAAAGCCATCTTTCTTTCTTTTTTTCTTTCTTTCTCTCTTTCTTTGTGTCTCGATCTTCTCAATTTTTTTGCCTGCAGTTTGGTTATGGATGTTTGTTCAGAATATTTTTTTTCACCAACAAGAGACTGAAACCTGCCAAGAAGACAGAGAGAGAAAGTCTGATGTAAACAGGAGCAGTAAACAGACTCGTCTTCCGTGAGAAAAAGTCTGACAGCCTGACTGATCTCTGATCAGCTGGACTGCAGGACAGGGTGTCTTCTGTCATTGAAGTTCAGCCAAAGCTGAAACAATCTCAGAACCAGACCTTTCATCGCCATGTTTTGTCTCACCTCTTTCCCACAGTGCAATACTTTACTGAAGGAGGGACAAACTCCTTGTTTGCTGGACTTTGTGAGGTGTTGATGTTTTTCTCAGAACTGTGTAGAAAACACTGAAACTCTTTGTTGTCTTTGTGCTGTTATGTGACAGATAAAAGAGATCATGTTAAAAAAAGCAACAGAACAATTTAAACTCTTAATTGACTGAATCAGACTGAAGTGCTTATGGGAAATATGTGAGAACAATATTACAACATTCCAATTTGCAGTGGCAAGACCACAGAACTGAGAATTGTAGCAATTGTTTTTATTGGGTTTGTTCTGGAACATTATCTGTGCAAATATGTGAACACTAAATGTTTCTACTCCAGCTCAGTTTTATGTGTTTGCATTGCAAAATGCAATGAATGGAACTTACAATTTATTCCTAATGAAGGAGGTGCTACAGCGATTTCTGTTATGGCAGAGCAAAAGTTTCAAGACAATCTTGACAAGCGAGTTTTTAAAGTTTGTCTATCCAACCGACACGTTTATAACTAGCTACCTAAATAATAACAATTAAAGCCACAGCCGTTGTGTGGTAAGTCTGCCACCCTCTCGTAACTCAAGGATAATTATGTTGCACCCATGCATCAGCTGTGCTGCTTTCTGTTGGGTATGACTTTAGCCCTGGAGTCAAACTGAGACAGCTGGTTCAAAAGTAAAGAACAACAGACAGGATGAGTATGAATGTTAGATGTGTGTGTAACGCTGCGACAGAACTGTGGGCGTGTTTTTAAGCAGCGTTCAGTGTAATGTACACATCTTGCACATCATTACATCAACACTTCACCAGTGTGACACTGCCAGTGTGAGTTACTGCTGCCAAAATGACTCTCATGTGTTCTCAGATATTTACTGAGGGCTGCAGGAGTTTATAATGACCCTCAGAAATATGAGTTTTCTAATCTTGATGATAAAGATTAAAGCTGAACAATGCAAGTCATGTAATGGTATGAATTTATGATTTGATTACAACATCATATAATTGATTACATTTATTTGTTACTTATGCTGCCAATTATTTTGGGAACCCTTTTAAAGGAACAGTTTTATCTAAAAATGACTCAGAAATAAAATAAAATGGTGCAGCATTTTTGACAGCAACTAGCAGCCTCCAATTCAAGAAAAAATCATTCCAGCATGAATTAAAACGTTAACATTCACCCTTGTGATGTTTTAAAGGCACATGTTTCTGTTTAATGAGGACAGCATTTTGTCTGCTGTTCATATACATTCAAAGTTAATGAGTGATTTAAACCTTCATTTGTGTCACACAGGTTTTGAACAACATTGATGTGGGACAATCACACGTTTATTATTTTGGGGTCCTGTTTCTTTAGGAATGTTATGACATGAGGTATTTTTTTTCTAGATAGAAAATAATACACAGGGTCACAGGATATAACAGCAATACCATCATCTGTCACATCCATGTATGTAACAGATCGAAGGCAGACATGTGTTACCATGTCAACAATACAATTAAAGGTTGATCAGTGTAAGAAATATCTGTAGAGACTATAAAACCAGAGACGCTTTCATGGCAGACAGAATGCCTTTAAAAGCTTTATCTATACTTGAAATAATAAGGCAATGTACTGTAGATAAGCAATACTTATATACAACAGTAAAACATTTATAAGGGAAATGTAAGGGATTGTTTTTGGGTTAGGACACGTTTCCTTCATTAAACGACACTGATCCCCCCCATATGTCTGTGCTGTGAGGTGTCAGACATCACATGTGAATATCACTGCCAGACGTCTCCTGAAACATGTCGTCCCGTGTGACTAACAAGCTGTGACAAACACATCCTTCAGAGGACAAACAGCCAGAGAGAGTTCAGAGGAAGTACAGGTCTCTGCAGAGCACAGAGGCGTTTCTTAATTATTAGGCATTTCCAAATCATGATGTTTTTTACCAGCCGATGGGAAAAAGGTAGTGAGAATCTCTCACTGGATTTGAAAACCTCCCAGTTCCCAGTCTGAACATGGCCAGTAACAGAGGAACATGCTTGTTTGCAAGCATGAAACTGAAAACAAGCCTCAAAAATCAAACAATTCATCTCAGAATTGGGTGCGTTGTTACAGACACTGTCATGAACTGGATGATTTGCGCTTAGTTCTGGTGTTTTTGAAAAAGCAATGAATCCTAGCAAGATAAATGAGCAATAAACAAGATGAACTATTTTATTTGTCTGTCTCCCCATGCTGCTGTTCCACCCACAGTGAAATCTCACCTAAATGCAGCTTTATGGTTTATTACAGGAAAGTTCTGGTTCAGTGTGAAACATTCACAAAACATTGTACAGTTGATCACAATAGCAGCAACAGGTTTCTTCAAACCCTCAGAACTCTGTCTCCTTTATGTGTTCTTCCTTACTGTAAACATGCTTTTTAAAATGACAAATTATTTTCTGTTGTAATTATTATTGTTGTCATGATACTTCATTAAATCATCGTTCTGATTGGCTGTGATTGTGTGAAATGTTGTTTCAGGACAAACTGTCAGTGTGTGCTGTGGTTAGGACACTCTGCTGCTTTTCACTGACCGGCTTTGAATGTGTCTGTTTGTGAACAAAGACAATGAGCACAAAAAAAAGAGAGTGAAACCAGCAGAAAGCACATCTGATCTGTTGGTGTTTGTTTGTTTTTAGTTTGTTTTTGTTTCTGTGATCTACTGTGTAGATGCAGCTCATGTGAGCTTGTCTGTTTTTACATTTTCATTTTGTACATTTCTGTTCATCTTTCAGTGGTTTTTATTGCAGATGTGACATTGTTTTGATCTTGTGAAGCAAAATGCCAAAGCAGGTTTAAAATAAGCAGCCTGTTCTCACGTCTGTCATCACAGCAGCTACAGACGTCTGAATGTGAAATGATGATCTGAAATGTTGATGCATGTGATGACGGCTCATCTAACGTTATATGAACGTACGTGTGTGCTTGTCAAATTAATGTTACCTGGGGAGTTTTGACAGACCCCTGATATTTCTCAGCATCCCTGTTGTGTGCACAATATGATTTAATTTAATGATTACTTATTTTGACATAAATGTAAATAGATCTGTATATAAAAGAATTTATGTTGAGAGAATGAGCTTTATAAAGTCACGACAGAAATGATTTTATTCTTTTTTAGAGAAGCTGTTGTTGACTGACTGGTTGATTACATTCTGACATGAAACATGTTGTGTGGGGGTTTCCAGCACAACGCATTGACCTGAGGGATGCGTGTGTTTGATTTGAAACAGTCTCTGATGCACCAGCTTTATTCCTGTCACTTTACTGTAAGTCTGTTGGATTCATTTACAGTTCATTGTAACCCCTCAATTGTTCTACCAGCATCTGAAATGAATCAGAGTTTTGTTCCACCAGAACACAAATGATATTAATAAATGGAAATTGGTACAAAACACACCTTCTGTTTGTGAGGAAGGACTTTTATCTCACGGTCATTATTCTGAACCTGTTAAATCATATCAGAGGATATTAATCCATTCAGTTCAGTTGTATTTATATAAACACTTTAAACAATGTTTCTTTATTTCAGAACTGCTTTACATACAATTAAAGTAAAGCACAGACAACACAATGTATAACACAGAAAACAGAATATATGGTAGTAAAATCAGTGATACTAAGTTTGTAGTTTACAGATATAGAGTTGGCTAAACTGATGATAACTGCAACACCATTGAATTGTTTAAATAAATGGACGTGCATCTGAAACATCTGTTATTGTGTGAAGGCTTGTGTCTCTCAGTGGTTTTAATATGTTTACACTGTCTAATAAAACAATATTTACTTTGGAGACTTTGAGATTTAATCAGTTAACATGATAGATGACAGACATTAGATTTTGTAAGAGATGCTGTTCCAGCGCTTCCTGCCGTCAGCTGGTGTCATCACATAAATGTGATCAACACACCAAATGTGTGTTTGTGTGTTTCACTGAGTTCTTCAACTAAATGAGAATAATATGTTTGGTGAGTGTAGGCAATGCTCCAGTCACCTCTAGCATCATCATGTATAATTACTGCCTCGCCATTGGCAACTCATGGCAATTTGAGGTCAAAAATCCCATTGCAATTTTTTAAATCCCTAATAGGAATTTTGACAAGAATTTCACAGCATTCACTTTTCATCCAAAATGGCCGACTTCCTGTTGGGTGCAGCAAATGGATGTCAGTTCAAAAGTTGTTTGAGTCACATGATGAACACATTAAGTTTTGCACAGGTGCATGTGTGTCTGATGTGACATCATACCAGGGGCGCTCTTTAATTCATCTCTTTAATTCATCTCTTTAATTCATCTCTTTAATTCATCTCTTTAATTCATCTCTTTAATTCATGTCAGAATAATGTTTCTGTTGTTTATGAGGAGAGGCAATGACCATATAAGGATGAACATACTGTACTTCACAATACATTAGAGCTGGATTTCTTTACCATACACACACACATGAAGTCTGGAGAGTGTATCATGATTGTAAAGAGGCTCTATTATGTTTTCATATTCATTTTAAGTGTGTATCCATAGAAACAATGCATTACACTTGAAACAGGTTCATGTCTGCCCTGCGTTCACATGTGTTCACAGAAACGTTAAAATAAGTAATACAGCAGTAAACCAACAAACGATGAAGAGTGAAATGTCGCTTTCAAACTCTACATCATCCCCACAGCCTCCACAACATCCTCTCACAGTGTGGGAACAACAGATCCACATGTGAAGAAACTGCAGGCACATGCATAAATATCTGTAATTAGTATTAATAATAAATCTACAGGTGTGTGTGTGTGTGTGTGTGTGTGTGTGTGTAGGTGTGTGTGTGTGTATGTGTACATGTCACAGAGTTTCTCACGTTTCCTTTTACAAAAGAAAAGTCTTTAATGTTGACATACAGCATAATAAGATTAATAAGATTATGCTGCACGCTGCAAATAAGATTCTATGTGACCAAAAGTATGTGAATATGTACAGTGAGCAGTATCAGTTCATGTAAGGGCTTGATCCTTCACTGTTTCCCATCAGATGCAAATGGGATAATCAGATCATTCAGTCGCTGGAGCATCAGTGAGAGCAAAAATGTTAAGTGATGGTTTCCGGCTGACAGGTGACACTGGAGTTTATGGCAGAGAGGTTGAAGGTTTAGGTCTGGTTTTGTGTGATCCAGTCAAACATTCTGCAGTGAATCATTTTGATGTGGATATTTGTTCTGGAAGCTGTTTGTTTTGTTTCTGCTTTAGTAATCAGACTAGACTTATATTTTGTAGGAAATGTGGGTGGTGCCTGTCTGTACAAACATTGCTGGGCTGGGATCTTGGGATTGCCATAATTTTGCCAAGATGTATCTCTTAAACAATATTCAAACCCCATACTGAAACCTTTACACTAACCCTTACCAAACCCTTACCTCATCTGACCCCTAAAATCAGACTAAAATAGATTGAAAACCCCTAACCTAGTCCTACTCTTGCAGTCTTATAAGTTGGTGAAAATGCTGTTCTACAGTCAGTTTTGTTGACCAGTAACACCTACCTGCTGAAATAATGATGACCCAGAACTGACTTTATCTGACTGAACTGCTCACTCTAAATCTCTGGTTTGTTATGCTATTTAAAAACATGTTTCTGGTAAAATTCACCTATCCTGCCTTTAAAATCACAGCTCTCCTTCATAAACTGTGTGACTTGCAGTATCATTCATGTCTAGAGCAGAAGCCCAATGTTAACAATATCTGAGGTTACGTAAGCAAATCCAAAATATGAGGAATATAGTTACATAACCTGCTGAGGATGAAGATACTTTAAAAGTTACACTGGAAACACAAAGATTTGCATCAGCCCACACAACCGTGAAACTTCATGAAGGCATGACCAGGTGACATCAGTGACTCAGATCAGACATGAGTGATGTTTGTGCTGGAGTTCACAGCTACAGGGGCACAAGTCTGAACAGCGTTTGCTTAAGGGCCCAGACTGTTGTGACTGAACGTGTGTTGTGTAGCACAGTGTTCAGCTGTGTCAGATGGGTTTGTGTTCAGTCGTTCAGTCAAACTGCTCACAGAGAACGATGCCAAAGACTCTGTCAACACACTTAGATAAAGACTCGGTATTTCAGTCCTGCTGATCTCAAGTCTCTTTAGTTTTGCTTTATTAGCAAGAAAGATCCTGCCATCTACTGGTAGATGGTTTTTAAATAGTCAAAAAATCGTAATAGGTGGTTAAATGATTCACATGCAGTCAGTGTGAATCAGTGTTTTATTACCTGAAGGGAAATAAAGCTGTAGGACATGTTCATGATCTTTGAATGAACATACAGTTTAATATAGTGAGCGACACACTGTCTGTTTAAAACACATGAAGTTGTGCACATGTCAAACGACCAGAACTCGTTCAAACAAAACTAACTGTGGGGAATATGTTGTGACAATTAAACATTTAATGTTTTTACATCTTTAAAGTTGTCGTCCACTTTCTAAACATTGTGTTCTACATTTTTTCGTCTATTTTTCTACAAACGATTAAACATTGAAACATACACCTCGTACATAGTCTTGCCTTCTTCACAAAATAGAGTAAAAATGATGAAAAATAATGAATAAATGATGACAGGGATGATTTTCACTTTGGGTCAGTCTGTATAAATGGGACTATTGTTTTGACAATTTAAAGGCATGTGTTTTGTTTTGTTCGCTCCAAGTTCATTTACTGAAACGTTTCAATAAAAGGGAATTTAAAAATGTTATTTTATAAAAGGGAATTTAAAAATGTTATTTTATAAAAGGGAATTTAAAAATGGACTAATTTTGTTTCACTGTTGTTTGGGTTTATATAAGTTGAAACACAGAATCACTAAAGAAAAGCTTGACCGCAGCATCCCCTCGATTTTTTTGTCTGACGATGGTAATTTCTGACCCTTGTGTTCTTTCTTATTTCACAATATTTCTGGTGATTATTTGTGATGTGAGTAAAATAAAACATTATTGTTATAGCGCTATGAATGATCGCTGACTCGTTTTGTTGACTGCGCGTGCGCGTGTCACAGCCGGCGCTGATTGGCTGGTGTGATCGGTTACGTCAGTTTGTTGGCCGCGGAAGCTGCTGTCATGTGATTCAAGGATAAGAAGAAAATGTTTCTCAAATTTGTGGATGAAAAACTTTAAAAGGTGATTTTTTATTTACTCTTCTGTCGTTTAAACACGATCTCCGCGTTTGCGTCAGTACGCGGCGTTTGTAAGCGGGAACTTTTAGTGAAGCGGGAGCTGTTGTATCTAAACCCTCATGTGGCTGTTTAATGCTTCAGACGTCATCAGACGTTTCATGTTTTGTTGTAATGACGGAAATGTAAGGTTACGACTCTGAGTGTGTAATGGTGCCTCTGACTCTAACTGTGATATCACAGTAACTCGCAGGATCATGTTGTGCTCGAGTCACATGTTGTGTGATGAAACGCATGAAGAAGTCGCTAGTTTGTCCAGCAATGAGCATCAAAGTGTTTCTCCTCTCGTCCGTCTTCATTCTGTCAGTCGTTCTGTAATAAATGCGTTTATTTCATTACGTGTCTTTTGTGTTTCAGAAATGGAGGAGATTAGAGTATCTCCTGACTATAACTGGTTCAGAAGCACTGTGCCGCTGAAAAGAGTAAGTAAATCTGTACTGTAACTCATCCTGCACTATACAGTGAGTTTTGTATATATATATTTGTGTGTTTGTGTATGTATGTATGTGTAGACATATAAACCACATACCAGTTCTATAGTACGGTTGGGTTCAAGTGACTTTTCTAGAGAGAGTAAAAGAGAAGTGAAACAACTGATGACATTACACCAAATAAACCTATAACACAGAAACGTCATGTTACCAGATTGTGAAAATTAGCATGTGACATCATGATCTGGTGACATTTAGTGAGTTTCATTCCATGTAAAGTTGTTGTCAGTACTGTCTGTAATAAGCAGTAAGCAATGAGTAAGCAGTCATTGTTCCTGTGCCTGATTGTTTTGTCTCATCAAAAGTGCAGAAAATGTTAAAACTAGAATCAGCCGCTTTGCATAGCAGCCCATATTTAGAAAAAGCAGAAACACATCTTTACCCAAATACAGACTGCGAGAGAGAGAGAGCATCTATTTACTCGCACCGATTATAAAATACAAACTTATATTTAGAAAAACATACAGCTCTTATTAGGTGTTATAAGTGTTACTAATCTCAGTTTAATCACATGTCATGGAAGAAAACTGTGAGGTTTTCTGTGAGGTAAAATGAGGTCAACCTCAGCTTTGGGACATGGGTGGGATCGGGTTAGAGGGGTTAAGGACAGTTTTTGTTACACCCACCCTACGTGCACATACACACATACATACATACATAAATACATACATATATATATATATACAGTGCTGCTTGAAAGTTTGTGAACCCCTTGACCTGTTCAGATTTTTATGTTGTTTTACCATGATTTTCTTACTTTATCATCACCTACTTTTTATAAAATAAATGTCATATGTATGTCGATCAATTGCATATGTTTGTTTAGAGGGAATTTTGTGAGCAGCCAAAAAACAGCATGAAAGATTGAATTATTGTATGTGCAAAAGTAAGTGAAGCCTCAGATG
>JBAJNP010013513.1:0-12039 GCA_036877545.1 Yasuhikotakia modesta | reverse complement strand
GCTTTCGAGCCTACACAGCTTGGAGTAAGACAACATGCATAAAGAGGATGATGTGGTCAAAATACTCATTTGCCTAATAATTCTGCACTCCCTGTATATATTGAGTAATACATAAGCAACTTGTGTTTCCAAGCAACTGAACAGGTGTAGCTAATAAAGTGTGACCAGTGAGTGTATATTTAGTGCTAACCTTTAAGTTCCAGTTTTTCTCTGTACAGTTTTGTCCAGGTGAGGAGAGTCTGAAGGTGTACGTGTCATTGATGTTTTTCACACATGTGCAGTTATTGAAACTACCATGTATTTGTGTGGATACTTTGACATATCATACCACAGGGTATTACAATTCAATATTTAGGAAATTAAAGACAAAATGAGAGAAACATAAAGGGAAAATGAAAAGACAAATAGTTAATCAACCTGACAAAGACTATCATTGCCCCTCAAACACTGAGGTTCAGTTATATTGGTACAACACATCATTTTAATTGTTGTCCAAGTGACAAACATAACATTTTAGGATACTGTTTGATACAAAGAATGTGTTTATCAAGACTGATATTTATTGATCACTGTTCATTATAAATGACAAGTTGTACCAGCAATTACTGCAATAAATCATTACTGAGTTTGCTTAGTAAATATTTACTAAGCTCAATTATTATCCTTTCTCAGAAATGACAATGCAAACAAAATGATAAACAAATATCCTACTTACAAACAGACACCACCAGAAAACTCAGAGCAATATCAAAAAACGACATTAGCCGGATATGTTACTGCACATCAGCCACGGAGGTCTTTGAGTGTGAGACTCAGAGTAATAAGTCACAGGACTCAGGAAGTGAGTTAGAGACTAACAGGAAAGAGATGAGTAAAGTTGAATAAAGTTATTTTGTTCTTTGTTCACAAAAAATAAAAAACTTTCTTGCTGCTTCATAAAAATAAGATTGAATCACTGTGGTCGCATGTATAGTACATTTAACATTTATCAACTATGTTGTCCTTTTAACATGGTTTTTGCATTGCTGTCTATGTGGGATTGGGGAGAGGTAAAGGTGGGGGATGAGGTCAGAAAGATGTCATCAGAGTCTAGGTTTTTTTAATAAACCTCTCTTTCCTCTGAACCCCATATACAGTACCTGTGTGTGTATGTTTTTCACATAATATTGTCTAAATTAACATTTAGAAGATTGTATTACTGGACGTGAAAAAATCTTGAAAGCATAGTTTGATAACATAAATTAAAATTAATGAACAGTTTAGCTTTTTTCCCCCAAAACACTGGAATTTCTTAAAACTTCTTAGTTTTTTACGATGTGGTTTTACACTGAACATTGTATTGTACATATTACACATTATATTACTATTGAAAAAAACAACCATGAATGCATGTCTGGGTTTAATAAGACCTGCTACTCAAGTCATTTCAGAAACAATCATTACATACATTATATTAGCCATGCTTTACTTCCCAATAGTTCATGCTGTATTATTTAAGTGTGGACTGCAAGTCCCAAAGGAGCTATTTGAGACAATGTCTCAAGGAAGATTGGTTTTGATTATGCTATAGAACTGCTGTATATTGGGTATTGCTATACATTCACATATAGGCGTTTAGCAGATGCTTTTGTCCAAAGCGACTTACAAAGTGAGGAGAACAATAAAGCGATAAATCCCAGATAACAGAACGCAAAATAATACAAAGATACAATTCTTCTAGTTAGACATTATTCCAGGGGTTCCTGTTGAGAAAGACATTTATTTTATTTTTTTAAAAGGAGTGTTAGAGTGATAAGAGGTGGTTTTGAGTTTATTAAATAACTTGTGGGATGAGGCAGACCGAACAGAGTGTGGAAGATCGTTCCACCATCGAGGGATATTGAATGTAAAACTGCAGGGTGACAGAAAGTGTTTGGGGGATAGAATGATAAGATGTTGTTTGTTTGATGAACGTAGGCATCTGGAGGGAGTGTATATTTGAATGAGATGAAGATATGATGATGTACTATACTGTACTACAATTCTGTGATATCAATGTATACTGTTAACAGCAAGTCTTGTCTGGTATCTAAAATACCAAAAATAAGTGTTAAACAGTCTTCTGTCAGTCAAGAAGTTGACAGATGAAATGATGGTACAGGAACAGAGTTTATTGAACAGTCTTAGTTGCGTACGTCTTAATGTTAACACTTCATCTGAAGATCACATTTCAGCACACAATGATATCAAACTGGTTCATGACAACATCCCATAAAACCTTTCCATAAACATCAAAGTTTATATATATCAAACAATTATTTTTGATATATAAAAGCCCCACATTCCCACATTCAAAAGCCCCACATTCATGAGACTGAACAATAATGAAAAAGCATAAGCAAGGAAAGTATTAAGAAAAATAGATTGTGATTATTATGTGAAAAATGATTATGTGAATAAATGATTATAAATGGGTTAAAAACAAAACAAAAATCAAAACACAACACAAACAATTTGTGTGTGAGGTTTGAAGGATCCTTCATCATAAAATAAGAAAAACATATCTATAATGCTGCTGGCATATATAAAACCAGCATGTGAAAACCTTTTTACCGAGCATACATCCTATACTATTACACATAGTATATTTTTTATATCATCATAAGTTGTATTACAGTATCAGTTTATATAATATTTATATTTATGTAATATTCAAAACAAACCATTGAAACATACCTTCATCATATTAAATACATCATTAGCATGGCACATAGTGGCAATTATTTCAGTTCATTTTTGTTTACTCCAATAACTCATTTCAGTTTTTTACAACACCAGTGTTATTATCCCAGGCCTTTTCTAAATCAGTGGCAGAGTTCATCTGACAAGTAATGCATTGAGTATGTGTACTCACTGGCACAGCATGCTTCCACAGCAGCAATTTAAATACTTGTCTTAGTTGTACAGTTCATTTGCCCTTACAATACTACATCATCTGTATAGACACTGAAGCTGTTTCTTAATCAGATTACACAAACTCCATCCACACACTAAAGAACTGTGTGCTCACTAAATGCCATGCAGTCTACCACAGATTTCTTTACACGTGTATATATATATAAAGTATATTAAGACATTCTAAAATATTATGTATATAGGTGTGAATATATATATTATATATGTTCATTTCATAATTACATTAGGCAAAAATTCAATTGTATATAGACTATGTAGCTCCTCATAAGTGCTTAATACATTTCGTGAATTTAGTAACAAATAACTGGTTCATTTGCAATTGATCCTGGCAAGGTAACATTTGTATTAAAGAATAAAAAAACAAACATATACATAAGGCATAAAATCTGTAAAGCTGGCAGAACTAATGTGATATACATGTTGAAAATATATGTAAAAAGATACTCCCAATAAAAAAAAGGACAAGAGATAAAAATATGCAGATGCAATGTCTTTAAACCTGTGATAAAATAAAGGGATATGTAAAACATCACTTTCCATGAAAGGAAAAATCCTCTTGCTAGTCAAAGCTCTTGTACACAATCTACATAAAGGTTAGGCATGAGTAAAATACAAACATTATATCTCTGGGCACAGAACACAGTGTCTTACAAAAGCTATTAGGCCTAATTACATTACTGATCATAGTTGTCGATTAACTGATTAACATATTTCAACAGCTTATGCTTTAAAAGATATTTTACAAGAAAGATTCAAAAAGGACTGCAAGAAACAAAGGAAATATATTGTTTAATGAACATATTCATTAAAAGTATGTTATGTCATTAGGCCTAAAATTATTGTAAAACTATGCAGTGATATTGAGCTTCTATGGAAAACAGGTTTGCCACCCAATACTATATGGTTTACCTAATAACTGTTAGGTTCATATTTAGGCATGCATTATAACTGTAATAAAAAACACAACTGATGTTACATACCTGGATCAAACAGAGTCCTGCTTAGGAGTAGGAACATACCCACACCTGTAAGCAAAGGATTAGACAAAAATGTAAACATTTGTAAAGATAAATATATAATTCTTAATTCTGTAATTTTAAACAGTAATGGTAATGTGTGTTAGTATATAATAACTATAATTCTGCAATAACACAACCATGTTAAAATAACTCACTTTTTTTTATCTTTTATGTACACAAGGATGGGAATCACAACCAGAATCAGAACCACCACAACCACAACAGCAATCCCCCAGTTAGGAAAATCTGCTGAAATAAAGCAGTAAGTTTCCACAAGTCTCTTTTCTGTTTAAGGTAAATCTACTGCAATGACAAACTTTAAATGGTTACCATGTGTTGGGGCCGTTGTAGGCATCTCATTCAGCTGCTGGGGGGCAAGTGTAGTTGTATTTCCTGATAATAAATCTGTAAAAATACATAAAGCATTCTTTCATTAATAACTTTACTTATCAATGAAAATTCCCTAGTGATTTTAAGTCTTATAGTAAGTTATACTAGAGAATAAGTTATACTCACAAGAGCATAGCAGCGTTCTGGGGACCTGCAATACAAATTAAAAAACATCTTAGAAAACATTCATAATCAAACCAATGGGGGAATTCAGTGTAGCTCCTAATACTAATATGATGGACTAACTGAAGCAAACAGCAGTACAAACAAGCAATAGCAAATTATATTGAAATTATATACACTTACATTGGTGTCAGGGCAGGTGATAATATATTCAACTTTAGCAGAATGGATCATCATGACAGCTGTGCTTACTGTAGCGTTTGTAACTGGGGGCATAAAACTTGTATTTCCATTGAATTCATGCAATGCTACCAGTGTTTCCTGTCACGAAAGAGACGAAAGGAATAGCAATAGAATATGGGAATTAATTTATTTATAAACTTGAAGATAATGAAATTTACAGTTTTATTAAATCTGTGTAAGAGCAGTAATAGAAATGATTACATTGAATATGAACTGGGTCTCGCAGTCAAGGATTTTTCCTGTGATGTCAGGAGATAATTTAAAATAGACTTGTCCATTTTGTCTTCTCCCTACACACTTCAAGTTAGTTGGGACACCAGATATGAATGCAACACCACACAGCAGCATGGCCGCTATAAAAGAGAACATTCACAATCAGCTTTGATTAACTTAGGTCAACACACACACACTCTTACATACTTATGTAAGAGTAAGTGTAACCCGGTAAAATTTAGGAAATTACAAAAAAAAAAATTAAAGAGCCGACTAAACTAGCAAACGTACCAGATAATGGGTAAATAATATTAAAGAAAGATGGCATAATTAATGAAAAACATTTTATGATAATGACTGACATTTCAGTCCTTGTCCAATAATATGAAGTTTAGATTGAGGTCACGCCCACTACATCAGTTGCTGGGTTAGAGAGACGAGCAGCATAACTTCGAGAAAGATCTAAAGTTTTATTCTTTTGGATTTGGTGAGCACGCATTTCATAATGTGTAAACTAAGTTTTTTGAGTTAAAACGATTGTGTCTTCTACTACTACTACTAATTGAGTGTGCATGAGCCAGTGTGTAGATACATAAACAGTACTAGCCTGCTCAAGAAAAAACATGTCAGGGAAATATTTTACTACTGCAATGTTATAAAGGTATTTATACATTGTGTTAGGCAACCAAATGCTTCCTGCAGTTTTAGATCCCAACTGTTGTGGAGAATTGCATAATTGCTCAGATAAAGCATAGACCAAAACCTCCATTCAATTAATAGGGCAAGACCTTAAATGTGCAGTATGTACTCAAAAGTCTATAAACATCATTGCAAAGACATTTCATGGAAACACTCCCAAAGAAAAAAAAATGTGGTTGTTCAGGACAGGAATGCAATAACTAATAATTAGTTATTTATTTTCAAAGACCTGATGTATTTTGTAAACACATGAAAGTCTAGATCTAGATGCGGCTCTTGATTTTAAAAACATTAATGTTGGATGATTAAAAAAGAGCAGAGAAGTACCTCTCATCACCTGACAAAGATAATGTCCCTATAATAGTCCCTACTAAAGTCTTACTAGTACTCATACCAGTATTCTTTCTATCTGGTCTACCTCCAGTACAACCTCCCTTCCCCAACCAAGACAATGTCACCTGATTTTTCCCTGTTGCATCATACCTACGTTTACGTCTATCACACCACAATTCCATAAAAGGTCTGGAGGGGTCTGGACCGGATTTTTTTTAACACTGTTTATTAAAAAAACTTGTTATATGGTAAACAAACAATATTCAACATCTGATGCATGAGACAACGTAACATATGTAACAAACATCTTTAATCATGCACCACAATGTTTAGATCGTTCCGACGATCCAGAAGATTTAATGCAGAAGACCAACGATTTATTAAATGTAACTCGACAATCTCTCTTTCAAGATAAGGTTTATCGTAACCATCTAATCTTAAAATGGTTACAGTAACGTTTAAAAACACATCCTCTGACCGAGACCGAAACAATGGCCAATGGCACATAAAGCCCTTAAGATCACAAATACTTACCAAAACAAGGCGATTATTTTGAACTCACACCTCAAACGTTTCGTGTTTTGGCGACAGATTAGATAAAATCAAAGTGAGTAAACCGTTTCCGCAAACATGGATTAGATGCAACATTAGATTGTCTAAAACCGCAGTTTATAAGTCAATTGTTGGGCAAATAAGATGCAGAAGGAATCATGCTTAGTAGAAATAAACGTAGAGTATAAGATTATGTTGAAAGAACTTACCGCGAAACGCTTCCATCTTACTCAATGTCGTAGTGTTTCTTAGTTCCAAACGTCGGGCGGTTACTTCCTTACTTCGTGGTAGTGGGAAGGGCTGCGATACGTCAACGCGTCCGCCATATTTTTCCGGGCAAGAGTTCCCTGTAAACTAATGCAACTAAAGGCAGAGCTGCGGTTTTTCTTAATTTTTTTTTTTTTACAACGATTGTATTTATCAAGTGATATCAGTGGTTTATGAGCTGCGTAGTGTAAAAAAATCTCCAGTAAATTAATAAGTAATTGCAAACATGAATATTTGTATATTTATTATATGTTGTATTATTCACAATAAATTAAATCTCAGAGAGGAAAAGGCTTTTTTTCTTGTGGTTTGGATCAGAACATATCTTGTTCCCTTTGGAAAAACAGAAATATGCATCTTAAGTAATTATTTGCTAAATTGGGAAAATGGTACAGACTGACAAATACAAATCATACAAATAATTAGTAATAAAGGTAAATAGTAAGTAATAAATAGTACAACAACAATAACAATAATTTATAATGTTATATATAATATATAATAATTGTAATATAATATCTATATGATATATATTATAATTATCTATATCTTATAGTCATCTATAATTGCTAATCCTTCATAGCTTGCAAAAGCTAAAACCCTTGAATGGGGTTTTAGCTTTTGAAACAAAACGGCTCTGCACAGCTTTTATTCCTGAGTTGCCACTCAGTAGTGTGTGTTGAATGTGGTGCATCCTCCGTTTGCAGAAGACAGACACAACTAATGACAAAAGAGAAAATTTATGGTTGTCATTTCCAATATATATTAAATATACCATAGGCTTAAACTACATAAGAAATCACTTAAATTTGATTATTACTATGATTTCCTGTTAAGTCTTTATAAAACAGCTAAATTAAAACAGCTAAACAGTGATATCACTACCTAACGTTATTAATAGTCTGACTTTGACAGCCAATTTACAATCAACAAAATCAACAAAATGTTTTAATGACCAAATACAACCAAAAACAACTTTTCAGACTTACCTGTGAAAAGTAATTCTTTGAGACCTATTTACAGCTGTGCGGCGGTTTGTACAGCCCCAAGCAGCGCACGACTCACACATTTTCTTTAATCCACTTTTGAGAAAAATGGGAAAGTTGCCTGGACTAAGATGGCGGCAACGTTGGCGTACAATCCAGCGGCCAATGAGGCGTGTAGATATTTATTTTGTCTATGGTGGGAAGTACCTTCTAAGGTGTCTCTGCTTTGTGCCCGAGTCAAAGTCTTTCAACTTTGTTGTTGAGGTGTTTGTAAAAATGTACATTATATTTATTAATATTATATTTATATATATTTAAATATAAAACTCGGTTAGTAACCTGGTAGATCTGGTTACCAGATCTGCTGTAACATGGACTTAATATACTTAGGTCTATAGTTTTACAATAGGTCAAAATAACTTCAAACATATTTATTTGTCAAAGTTCATGCTAATTATGAATGGAGATGGTGGAGCATTGCACTGCAAAGGTCATTGTTTTAATTCTCAGGGGGCACATGCCAAAAAAAGTGCTGGGTTGTTTATGTAAACAGGTTGTTGGGTTGGTTATGCTGGGTCAAATGGATTTAAGTAAGTGAACCCCTGAACATCTGGTTGGGTTATTTTGACCTATTTACTGAGTTTAGTGTCTTTGTCTTCGGTGGTGTTTCTGACAAAATAAGGATAATGAAGAAATAAAGCTGTGACTTGAGTTGGCCAGCTAACCTCAAAGTAATGGAAGTAATGGCACACACATATATCCTCTGTTGAAGGTGCAGGGCCAATAAAATTTGTAGTATTGTGTTCCAAGCATTATTTCTAGCACTGTGTTCATGTGTTTTGTGAAACTACAAATTGCTTAATCGAACATTAAATTAGGTAATTTATTAGTTTATATTTAATAATTTGTAAAATTAATAAGAAGGTGAAGAAATAAATACTTTTTGGGGGGTTTTGAGGGCATTTACCTCATTCATTCAAACATCTTTATGTTGTAATCATTAGCCTGACTGGAAATAAACAATAACTATTATATTATGTGTCAGCTGTTTTTGGTTCTCTCCACAGGTTAACAGGGACACCTGAGACAGACAGACCCAGCTCAGTCAATGATCAGCCTCATTCTACCTGAAGATTATCACAGCCGGCATCTACCAGAAAATGATGGGAATCTGTAATGATTATCACCTTCACCTTTGTATCCCATGAGCAATAAGACACTGGCAGACCCTACTCATCTGTTCATAAATGTCATCACTACACATCAAGCATCAATGGATGCCGTGAGCACCTCTTAATACGAACAATATACATTTGCAGTCCTCATTCATTGATGTGAGCTGTCTGATGGACAGTCTGACGTCTAATGAAGACTGCGAATTCACAGCTCACCATTGTCCCTTCACATTTGTTTGCTTTTACCCATTTCGTACCCATCTTAGTTCAGACCTCTATTATTGGACAATGGGTTGGTTAGACCCAGATGCTGGGTGTTACGATTTAACCCAGATTTAACCAGATCCCATTAAAATTAAGTCACCGCACTGCAGGGCCATGCAGAGACGTTTGGGGGGACAGGTGCTCAAAATATAAAAGGGGCACATGAAACAAGACTTTGAATAGGGCTGTGCTCAAAATATCGTAACAGCAATGTTACGATGCATAAATACGCATTCCTTGCTGATACGCGTATTTATGCAGATGCTTCTGTGTTCCATTTGTTAGCAACAAATGCTGTGATGCAGTTTTGAAAACTGAACTTGAAAACTTTTGAAAACCAAACACAGAACAGAAAAGTACACTTTAACTTTTAACAGTTAAATAATATTTTATTTGCACCTTTTAACTTACAGAGAACAGTTTATGAAATCAGCAAGGGCCATATCATAGGCAAAGGGGAAGGTGCTCCCACCGCCCCCTTTCTGCACCTGCCTGCCGCACTGGTTACAAATCCCTCAAGCACTGCAGCATACCACCTGGTTCATGTTTAATAATTCTGTTCTGTGGCCTGTGGGGAAAAAAAAGTCACAAGTCACTTCTTCTGAAAGCGAATACGTGACATAACGATCACCTATAAAGACTATAATGATAAAATATAGAAGACATATAAAGACATAAAGAATGATTCTTATGCAGATGTTTCACAGTTTAGGGGACCTAGAGTCAAAATCAAAATTTTTCTAGTCTTGATGGAAAATGGTAGTATACCTGCCTAAAAGAACACAGGAAAAGTTCCAGACATTTTGAACCACTCTAAAGTATATAAATTTATGTTTTAAAAATGAGTGCCTGATAACGGCTCAGGCTGGAAAACTGCGACTTCTTACGTCACGAGCCTCTTACTCACACCCTCCTCACGAAAATGAAACATAACATGAAAACATAGTTTGCATAGACCTGCCCCCCATTACAAGCTGTATCACATTGTTATGTTAGATTGTGTTTTTAATTGTTAAATGAGAACATATTCGTTTTGATGTGTGTACGGCTAGCGCTGGCAATGTAAACAAACGTTAGCAGCATCCATAGATTTAGCGCTTAGCACAGATAACAATATGAAACACGAGAGTAACTTTCAGATTAATTTCAGAGTGTTGATACGTGCCGCTTTCTTCCCCAAGAGAGGCTGTCGGAGTCTAAACAGTCATGGTATATGTTAAAATAAATATAGTAAGTATAAACATATATTGTTATACGTTTATGTTCTTGTTGAGTGTTACTCATTATGGCAGTGACTGTATGGCTCAGGCAAATGCACAGCATTCAATAATGATAAACTTTTGGCCCAATTATGTTGTCATGCTCATTAATTCTTGACTTTACACTGTGGTTCTAATATAGTTCAATTTTCGTTTCAAACGGGGTAGATGCGCACCGTCAGCTCAAGATTAACACGCAAACCTGAAGCCTCCGTTCAGAAACAGTATTTACACTAAACTATAATTAGTATAAAGTCTTGATTCATGATGATGCAAAGGATTAATGTCCAAATGAATGTAGTGGCTGTAACTTGATTATGACGGGAGAACTTTGTGGGCACGTTACACTGAAAGTGTTCAAACAAACACTCCACATAACTTGCCATTGAGAAACATGTAAATCCTGCCTTTGCTGAACAGGTTCTTCCTCTAATTCAGTGTCTTCCTCTGATTTGGCTCAAACATATAAGGCTGCATAGCTGTCGGTCCCTGTGTTCAGGCCAGTAAATGGTTCCGCATATGTTTAGAAGCCAGGAGACAATGTCACATAATTATTCTTTTGTGTTGCAGTGAAAGCAGCCAATCACCGTGAAGCGCTCCGCATATCATTATGAGTTTGCGAAGAACGCTCAAATTCACCCATTAAATCGCCTCACCATAAAATCGTTTTTTAAAGAGGTTTTTAGATAGAGGTTTTTAAGTGCTATTCTCTCTCTGTCACATCACACATCACAGAACAAGAATCTATACTCCGTTCAACCACTCTAGGTCACCTATAACCTTGCACATTAAACCCAACTTTGTTAAAGAAACTCACCTGTTTCCACTGAAAGTGTTACCACTGATCTTCCTCCAAATCAAAATCCCGATCCCAATGAAAATCCCGATCCCAATGAAAATCCCGACCCCAATCACAATCAAAACAATCCCCCAGGTGGGTACACCTGCTGAAATAAAAGTAATGTAAAAAATATATGCATTTAAAATAATCCATTAATGTTTTAAAATTAAATATAAAACAAGACATTATACATTTTATGATTACCATTATGTTTATCATCTTTTTTGTCCGTTTTGTCTGATGTCATAATTCCTGGCAGGAAGTCACGTGTTGCTTGACTGTTCAGTTCCAATACTTAAGACAAACACAAACCTGTTTTACATACATTCATAAACTACTTAAATGCTTTACAATGTTTAAAATTACTGGTCTACGGTGTGAAGCTTTAAAGTGTCTACCTGTATAATTGATCACACAGTTAACCTGCAACAGAAAAGTATAGTTAGACCTCACCAGTTAAACCTCACCAGTCTAATTGATAACACACTCCTCATTTGAGTCACACTGACCCATTATTTATTGTAGTGTAAATGGCAAAGCATATGTTCCTATTACCTTAGTCTGTATACAGTGAATTTGCCATTGAAGTGTCTTCTCACAAGTTCTTGTTGTCAGGTCTGGTGTTGCATCAATTACGAAATCCAACTTCTTTTTATTACTGTTTGGACTTGAATCAATAATAAGTGTCCCATTCTACAAACAGAACAACAAACCACTTTG
>JBAJNP010013512.1:0-12039 GCA_036877545.1 Yasuhikotakia modesta | reverse complement strand
TGTTCAGAATGGGTTTGTGTGTTTTGAGAATTTTGAGTGGTGTGGATGATTTTAATTGGCTGGTGTGGCTGATGCGCTTGTTATGATGGAGCAAATCTCACTGCATTGTTTGCCACTAAAATTGACAATTGATTAATAGGCAGCATTATATGGTATAGTCATATGGCAGTAAACATTGAAATAGAGACTTTTCCATGTAAACATATAGTCTTTTCTAGTGAGGTTAGTGGGATACACTCATTTACTGACCATGTTTATTTAGTTTACCTTTTAAGTTGCCGAACATCTAACATGTTGTATTCTGCTTTTTAATTAATGCTCCCTTTCACAGGAAAGTGTTTTTGTTCCAGTAATGTTTACTGTCTGTTTTCATACTACAGCAAACTGTTTTCATGTCACAATGGAAAACTGGATTCTTCATCATTTGAAGCTGTAAGAATCTGTCAAATGTATTTTTCTCACCTGTCTCCAGAGCAGTTTTCCATGCCTATCCAGTGCACTGACACAACAGAACAGGCGGAGGCGCTCTTTTCCCCAGCACAGAGACCAGAGGTTGACATCTCTTCTGCACCCCTCGCGTCACGTGGCGCCGGTCCACATGGAGCCCTTTTTGATTCTCTAAGAGGCCTGAGTGTCAAGTTTCCACCAAACCCAGACACAGAGTATGAATTTTTGAACAGTACACCAGACAAACAAGTGGATCTGCCCCTAGACAGAGCAGACCTGGAAGACCAAATACACCCAATAAGGGAGGAGCCTTATCCATCATACCCCACCCCCTCTCCACCCACTCACACAGCGGCATCTCCTGCATCTCACGAAGGGGTACGAGGACTCCAACAGGTAAGAGGGACGTACACACCCATTGTCCAAATGAACACATCAACTGTTATATGCGAGTTAAAATTGGATTTGGTTAGAAAATTAAAGTTTCTTGCCACTAGGCCAATTTGTACAGTTACAAATTGTACAGTTTGTTGTTAGCATGTTGCTGAATTAACAAGTACTCAAATACCTGAAGCATATAAATATATATAGTATCATGCTGCCTGTGTGGTCATTTCTGAGGTTGTGTTTAATAAAGACTTACTACTATTAAACATAAGTGTCATATTTGCTCAGCAACTACATCTGTGTTTGGTCCTGCAGTTGTAACAAGGTTTGTGTGAGAAATGTAAATCTTTAAGTCTGTATACTTGCTGCACAGTTCAGTCCTGAATTTTACGTAACCACCAGTACATCATACCAAATAAACAAATGGATATTTGCCACAGTTTGTGCCCTTGCTGCCTTCTAACAGTCTGTGTCTCTGCCCAGCTCTGGACCCCAGACCTGCAGGACGCGTCAGGGACAGATGCACAGCAGATGAACAGCCGAGAAAAATGTGCCTTTTGCAAGGACAACGTACCCCCAAATCACATGTACAGCCACCTCAATTCACACTTCAGGAACATAGCAGACGATTGACCCATGTGGACAGAGGGTCCCGCCTCACTCCAAACAGGTGGATTTATTTGTGGCTTTCTGTTGACTGTTAGAACACGTCAGAGAGAGCAGAACCTTCCACAATCTTTTATTTAATTAGAAATTCATTCTTTCTTTGATAAACTTTTGTTCATTTTGGGGTGGGATGTCTTAATTGTTTTAGCTGCATTTTAGAAGGAGGCATTTCAGTGACTGTGCAACAAAGACGTGCTTCCTGTGAAGTAATTTATAATATGTCAGTCTAGAAAACAATCATTCCTTGAATAAACTTTTTGTACTCATGATATGTTTGTGCTGTTTGTGTCTATGTTTTGAAATAGACAATTACATACGGTACAATACACTGTACAACACTGTAAGTTTATTCATGCACAGTAACTTGCAGTATGTCGTTTTACAGTCTGTTTAATAAGAGAGAGTACACAAGCATCAGAGCTAACATAAAGAGAGATGAAAAAGCACATGACTTCACTGTGCTCTTGAATTGTGCTTGTGTGAGAAATGATGGAAAAAGTGTGTGGCAGATTTATGAAATGAGCTTTAACTTTTCTTTAAAATTTAAAGATCTCTGGAGCATTTTTAATGTTTGTCTTTTTTACTACTGGAGTACCTGCAATTTATGAAACAATTAAAAGCTTTTTTTACATTAAAAAATAAAATGACTTTATTATTTGTTTTGGAATGATGGTAAGTGTTAACTCGCATCCAAACACAGGGTTACTGCTGGACTGGGTATGATGTATATTTTAATATGTTTGACAAAAATAGTTACTTAGGGAGGTGGAAGACATTCAGTGCTGCCTTGTACAGCAGGGTGAGAACACTGTGCTTCTAGTTATTTCATAGGATCCACACTGCTGCACAAAAATAGACAAACGATGTGTTTTTATGTATTTTTCAAAATACATCCAGTTTCGGCACCTTCATCGAGTTTCTGCTGCACAGATGGGTTCTGCAGCACTTTTGTCTTGTAGGAGGACACGGATGTGTGGTTTGTACCCAACGGTGTGATGATTGTAAAGAACAATGAAACGGACAATTTCTTAACATGAAAAATATTTCTTAAATATACATATATAAACACACCGCTGACGCGCCTGAGCGTGATGACGACAGCAGATGACGCACAGGTGAGGTGAAAATGCAGCACCGATTGTGCGCCAAAGCGTCAAAGTTTTCATGCTTAACGTCACATTACAACAGATCACATTAACATAAACATTACAACAGATCACATTAACATAAACATTACAACAGATCACATTAACATAAACATTAACATAAACATTACAACAGATTACTATGCGTGAGTTGGGTTTCAGTGCTCCAAGTAAACAACAAACAAACCAGAACTTAACTTTCTATAGTGCGTTTCGTTTCAATGAACGGAGATCTGCGCGAAAAACGGAAAGAAGTAAGACTAGCTCACTAACCCAAACTAATAGCTGCTTTTCACACGGTCTTCATTTAGCAACTGCGCGTTTGTTCTGTTTAAAGCGACACGTGTCTAAATGTGAAGCGCTTCTGTTCCACATTCATTACTGATTTCTGTTCTCAATATATGCAAAGCAATCCTAGTGAATGTCTTGTTTGACCTTATGTGTAACCTTTAAATAACAATAGCACTTTAGAAGTGTTAGCATGCTTTTCTGTATTATTTCAGAAGGAAATTGAGAAGGTCACAGAATAATAGTGCAAAATCTGTGCTTATTTTTTATTTAAGAAAACAGAGGCATCTTTAATGTAATGGGAGGCAGGTTTTTGGCAGCATGGAAACATCTAGTGTGTGATGGGATGTTGTGCTGTCCTTGATGGTCCTTTTTTCTTAAATGATCATCATCCTTAAATGCTGCTCATGCAAGACAGAGACAACATATGGTGTGTTAAGCACAATTTTAATGTTTTTTCTTAAGAAGCACTGGAGTAAATCTGCATGTAACACTAATGCAGGTGGATAGCATGTGTAGATTGTAAAATCACTAAATCTTGTGTTATCTTATCACATCAGTACATGTGTTACTAAATCGAACCCACAACGTTTGCACAGCTGATGTACCACTCTACCCACTGAGTGACAGAAACATAGTTTGTATTTTCACAGGTGCGTCAGTTGGAACAAAAGCGTATGTAAACCGTCAGAAAAACAAGTTATATGAATTAAGATAAGAAACGACCCCCTTCATGTTGAGAAATGCTACAGCAGAACAGACTCTGTAGTTTTTGTTACTTTAGTTTGTGATTATGAAGAAATGATTTTGAACATTCAGTCAGAGTCACTGTCCTCGGGCCCTGAGCCCTCTCCAAACACATCCATGTGTTGCACGTAATCAAATGCAGGGAAACGTATGGCCAGTTCACTCCATTTACTAAAGGTTTTCTTCTTAGAGCCGTATGTGACCACAAAGTTTTTGATGTGAAGACAGGGACACTCTACTGCTTTATACAGCATCATAGAACCCCAGGGCTGTAGAAGATAAAACATCAGATTTACAGTAAATACATGCACTGCAATGAAGCTCAATGGCTAACCCTAACAACTGTCCTGCACTGTTTTTGTGAAAAGTGTAGTTCTGTTGCTTGAAGTTATGAGTGAACCAGTTTCTTCATTTGAAAAATGTGAGCACAGAAAGCGTTTGTCTGACACACACCTGTCCACAGTGTTTGCATGCGATCACTCCGTTCGTCTCGTAGTCCAGCAGCCTCTCCTGCAGCGAGGTGTTCTCACGGACTAAAAACAGCTTCCTGCCAAGACAACAACACTTCATCTTCACCACGAAGTTTTCAGGGAGTCAGTCAAGTGTTTCTCTTGCGGTTTTACCGGAACTGCTCGCTGATGTTGACGTGATGCATGTTGTCAATGATCTGGATGTCTTCTCCAGAGCAGACCGTCCCGCTGCACTGTCTGCAGCTCAGGCTGATCTTGGATGGTGGTTCTTTCATCATGACCTTCTGCTGCTTCTTTTTACTCTTGACTTTCTCCTCCATTATGGCCTGAAACTGAAACTCTCTGATCTGCACAAAATCAAATGTAACAAATACAGCATGAAGAACATGCAGGTTGTCTGTTCTGTATCATGATGTGCCCATCCCATTTCCCTTCATGATTTCTTGATAAGTCTTAATGGTAGTTGCTTTTTCCAATCATAAATGTTTACATATGAAAAGGTGGAAGATGTCACTGTAATATTTGAAATTAGGAAAGGGCTATTTAACGATTTAACTCCTGAAGTTTATGACCTAGGATTAGATAAATGTTGTTTGTTTCTTGTTGCGTCAGCAGTTAGCGGTAGTAAAGGAGCATGTGCTGCAGTAAAAGACTGAAGTAAATTCTCACTTTCTTTTCATAGTTGGCGCGGTCCATCTTGCAAATTTTGGCAATAGCTTTGCTCATCATTTTCTCTTTGTATTCATTAACACTCTCCCTCTCTGCCACTCCAGACCCTGCTTCAGCCACCAGCGTATAACTGCTGTCCTCTGCTCGGCCTCGACCTCGGGCCTGCGGAGAGAAAGCATCACAGCATCTTCACTAAAACACCATCACTAACCATCACCTTCACTAAAACAGCATTAGTTGTGATGATTGGTTTTTATTGGGTAAAGCAGCTCAAGCACACCTGAATCATGGCGATCTCATTGGTCACAAGGCCGTAGCGTATGACAAAATTACAGTCAGCGATGTCCAGCCCCTCTTCAGCCACAGTGGTGGCGATCAGAAGGTTAATCTCACCCTCATGGAACTTGCTCAGCACGTCTTTCTGCTCTGCCTGGAGATTAAAACCTCATGAGGTGTGAACACAACACAAGCAAGCAGATATTGAAAGGAATGTTCCGTGATTATTATGTTAAAAAGAAGTCATGTAATTTATTCATGTGCTTTTAAATGTACACTTTTGTACAACGGAAAAAAGTTCAGTTGGGCAAAAGCTTCTGCTATATGATTAAAAATAAAAAGTGACTTATGTGTTTAGATGAATGTGTTAGTTTCTGCACTAAAACCAGCCGGAATATTCTTTTGAATAAACCTAATTACAATTGATCCGCTTCTGCGTTCAGGTTTCAGAACTTACAGCTGTCATTGGCTTCACCAGGCTCTGATCTCCTCCACCAATCAGATATCTGGCCCTGACTCCAATTTCCTCAAACTTGGAGTTTTCTTGAATCCACTGGCAGAGAGCGATGGCGCTGAGGCGAGTCTGAGTAAAGATGATCCCCCTGGCCGTGTGTCTGGTGCTGAACTCCTTCAGAATGTTGGATTTCAGCTGTGCTAGATTATTATTTTCATACTGCGGTTTTCTCATCAGCTCCTGGAGCTTTGCTTTTTTGTCTGTTTCATATTTAGGAAGAAAAGCAAAGAGAATAATGTTCAGATACGAAGAGCTGGAGCTTTTCTTGATTCATCTACTGCTGACTCCACTGTTGTGATACCTCTAAACAGAGTGAAGAGGAACCGCTCTGTGTCTGTCATTGTAACTGTGTCTTCTTCATCAGGGCTGGATTTTGTCTTAAGTTGTTCACTGTGATATTTGTTGAGGAAGCAGAAGGCATCGGACATGCGTATGGTGTTGCTCTGATGAAGAGCTTCATTGTATTGGCGGAGATGTTCTGCACACACACGGACTTTCTGATTCTCATTTTTAGCAGCTGGTGAAAAACAATTTACAAAACTGTTAGGCTTTAATTTTATGATGTTATGACCATTAAAATACAGTGATGTCATTTACAGTCACATTTAGAGCTGGTTGGTTTGGTTGATTGTTTAGATATCTTCATTGACATACTGTAGAATGTGCAGGAATAGATGGAGACATGCACGGATGTCACAAAACTATTGACCAACAGTGCTGAAGTTACGAGCTCCTTTGACAGTATTCGCTCAATATAGATAAAATAATCAAGTTGTACTATACAGGACAGTTTTTTATAGACTCATAAATCAATTGTTAATTCCACTGCTGTAAAAGTGTGTGTCTGTAGTATTTGCTGTGGTTTAGAGGTAATCAGGTCATTCTGGGGGAAGACATTTTGGCCGGTGGGTATGTTGTTATAGTTACTTTGTGTTCTTGTTACTTTAAATACTTTGTGGAACATACCCACTTCATTTTGTTCAATTTTAACTTGTATTTAAATCATCTGCTGCTGTCTGTCGCTGCACAATATCTGCTGCTGTCTGTCACTGCTACTTTGTTGCACTGGGAAGTGTAACAAAAAGTGAAAACAAACTCCTTGTTTGTGTAAACATATCTGGCAATAAAGTTCGTTCTGATTTTGATATATCTGAGAACATCAAGAGGTCTCACCGTTCTGCTCTTTCTGTACCACCCACTGCTCATAGTTCTGTGTGCCGGCCTCACACAGTGGCTTCAGTTCAGCATGCGTGTGGATTTCATCCATGATCTTTTTGATCACGTCTCCAAACGGGTCCTGTAATATGCCACACATGAAACCTTTATACTGCATTTCTGAATAATCTTTTGGCTACAGTGTGTAAATGTATATCTGTGTTTTAATATCCAGCAAACACCAGCCCGTTTGTTAAAATGGAAATACCTCCTTCCTCTCTTCTGCTATTGCAATCCTTTTATAAGGCTTTTTGGCCTCCTCCTCAGACGTTTTGGTTTTTATTGTGAAGGCATCTAAATTTGCGCAGATCTGTGAAACATCAATAGAATGAGACACAAACCAATGAACCCAAAGCTCTAGAAAAGTCACAGATGAGCTGTGAAAGGACCAATAACACAAGATTCTCTAGCAGAAAGATGTAAACGCAGGAGGAAACACAGAAGATGAACTGAAAAAGAACGAGATGAAGTGAGGGTTATCAGTGAGATTCAGGGTGAAACCGAGTATGTTATACATACACCTCATAGGAACCGTTGGTTAGAATGGTTACCTGTAGAATGTGATCCTCCGCTTTCTGCTGAGTCTTTGCTCCACCCACGCCAGGTGAGGCAGTCAGGCCCAGAATTTGAGGGATTGCAACTGGCTTTTTCTGCTGCTTCATCAGCTGCTGATTTCGATGTTTCTGTTTTAGATATCGAATCATAATGTGGTTATAGACTCCGCCCTTCTGCGTGTGGTGACATTCATCTATAACCATCAGGGTGAACTCTGCAGGTACAGGAGTTACATTCAGTTCAGTTCACACTTTGCGTATTTATTTAACTTGAATACAATACACATTGTTACACAAATCTGTTCCCTAGAGTGATTTAGATCATTATCACAAACTGTAACCCTAATACCTAACCCTAATAAAATATCACTCTCTTTATGCTGTTTTTTATGTTCCAAAACAAATAAACAGGGTGCTGTCATTTAACTTGATAGCGCTCTCCAAAGCCACCTAACGCAAGGTACAAAATCAGGTAGAAACAGGTAGAAAATCGTGTTGCAATGACTGCAATGTTCTGGATGAACATTTTATGGTCTTGCACTATTGATAGTGGCATTGGTCTTATTTCCATTTCTAGCAGGTGATGAATTTTTGCTACTGAACTAGACTCAGAAACTGAGAATTCATTCTGTTAAGTGGTGTTTGGGGTGAGGGAAAATGTAACATACGTGATAATTTAACCCCATCCTCGTCACCATTTTTTGCTTTGGCTAAAGAGTTTTCCAGAATTTGTGCTGTGCAGATGATGATGTCATTTTGCTCCACAATTTGCGGGAAGGAGATTTTGATCTGTGAAGCTCCACTGACACGTTTTACTGAGTATTTGTGCTGTAAAAACTTCCCAAACTCGGCCTTGTAGTGCTGCTCAACCAGAGGCACCTGAAGAGGTAAAAAAATATTTAAAAGTGGCTGGTCTTTTTTTTTTGTGGTGTGTTTTGAATACCCTATCTTTGCATAAATATACTTTGTGTGTTCTGTAAACCATTATTGTTTTGGAAAGGGAATCTAAAGTTCACAGGAACTCTGGACCTGATGAAGTAAGTTTGCGTCATTACTGTAACTGATTCAGGTCCATGTGTGGCTATGTGACTTTTTGTTTTAATATCTTATGTCTGTTTGTTTTTGTTTAAATATGATCTTTATAATTCAGAGGCTGTCTTGCACTCTACCCATTATTCACTATTAATTGTAATAGATTTTTATAATCATAGGAAGAGTCAGAGGTTGACTTAAGTCACAGAAACACCTTGTTGACCAAAACAACAACTTTCCCAGGTTTTCCCATCCGCTTCTGACTCTCCAGATGTTCCTTAGTGATGTACACAGCGACTCTGGTTTTCCCACTTCCTGTCGGGAGGCAGATGATGATGTTCTGCTGCTCCAAAGCTGGTCTGGCCACCTCCATCTGATAGTCACGTAATTTAATTTCCCTGCTACTCGCTGAAAGAGATTGAGAGAGAGAGCGTGATGAAACTCCAGTTCCAGTTGTGTGAATGCAGACATGTGTTCAGTGTTGAGGGTTTTGTTTGTGATGTAGGTTCCTGATGTTCATTCTAGCTCACATGTTCTAACTACATGAGAAGCTGTTAGTGACTGTTACGCTGACTGTAACATCTGGAAGTGTAATGTGTGAAATATAATGAGGCTAAAATGAGTAATCCTTTCAGACTTCAAATGTAAACACTGCGTTGGTATAAAAACATTCTTAAACACATTCTGAATGTGTTTTGAAATTAGTTTTGTAAACATTAATATAGTTGGCCTAACTTGAGTTAATTTCTGTCACTAGAAAACTACAATTTTATTTAAAGACGTATTATACCGAATAATTACAGAAAGAACCCAGCTTAGATTTGTTACTGTTTAAAAAGCAACCAGATATATTATATGCCAAAATAACATTTTCTGCAAATTCTTTTTTTTTTTACTTGGCTAAAGACTTTTTAAAGGCTTTTTAGTGCCATTTTGAACCCTGATTCCAATGATATCATAGAACTATTGTGAGAATTTTTTTTTAACTCGAGAGCTTCCTGAATGACTCACAACCCTGGATTTAAAGAAACAAAAAACACATTCAGTTGGTGTTGTTTTATAATGGAACTGTTGATGTTGAGCTGAGCAGAGGTTCTCCTCACTACCTGGCTGGAGGTCATGATGGTGATAACACAAACCTGCTCTCTGTGGAGTTCAACCCTACAAGCTTTGGGTCAGCAGCTAAAATCCATCACTTCATTGTCTAACTGGTGACTCCTGTATGTTCTGCAGACGAATGAGAAGCACTTGATTGTACCTGAAAGATCAGTTTCTTCTGTGGGATCCTCCTCCATGTGTTGATCTTCTACATACATGTCAACCTCTGACAGAGAAAACATGCTCTGGTGTTAGTGAGCTTGTGTGTTATGTTAGGGTGTATGATGAGCCTTCATACAGCTGTTAGGACCGCTCAGAAGTATTAACACATAGGGTTATGGTTAGGGTAGACATAGTTGAATGTGCCACATGCCTCCAACAGGAGAAACGAAAGTGGGTGTAACTGCTTTTGTGTGGACGTGATTTGGATTTAGAAATTAATCACTTGTTTTGTAAGATTTTGGGGTCTGTCCAGACTTTGCTAATGTCAACAACCATTCATGCAGATTTCTTGAAGAAAGTTTTGTGAAACACAATGAAACAGCAAAAGAAATTGAAGACTAGTACAGTTTGAAATCAATAAAAGTGAGTGTTTCAGATTCTACCTTCAGTATCAGTGGTGAAAAGAGCTGATGCACCCAGACCACTGCTGTCCATACTGAGGTCCAGGTCATGTGATAGCTGTGAGCTGCTGTCAGAGAATGAAGGGGGGGTGAGGGACATGGAGCCATCAGAGTGTGCGTCCATCTCCACTGGAGCCATTTCACAGACCGCCTCTGTGCTTAACTTGGAGGTTTGAAGTGACATGACTTCTGTTCAACACACACTCAACTAATCAACACACAGGTAATTCATCAACACACAGTTAACCGGTTCTGAGTGATTTCTACAGTCATTGTTAGCATGTAGTCAGATCTTGTTCATAACTAGGACCAGAGATACATGATCATGTATTATGAATCTCACATGCCACATTACATGATAAATAACCAATGATTCCTATAATCTTGTGAGACACTAGTTATTTGAAAAGAGTGCTTTCTGTAACTGATTGTGTTAATGTTTTTTCACTGTTTGCAGCCTTTTACAGAAACGTTTAGTTTACAGACTGTTTCTCTAGGAGAGACTGTGACCGGTTGATGAGGAAAGAACAATTATTAGTCAGTCCCTGAAAATATCCTGTGTAAGACACTTTAATTGTATTTGCCTCTGCTAGAATCTCACCATCTTCATTCGAGGGCTCTCCCCGCAGCTCGCGAGCCAGATTGTAGTGTTCTGTGTCTTCCAGGGCCTGCAGGAATTTGGAAAACCAGCCAGCTTCATTTTTCACCAGTCTTGCGAGAAGCAAACGCGCACCTCCGATGTTTCCCTGATTTTCTGTGGCTGTTATAATCTACCAGAATAATGATGAAGAAATGGTTATTGTTGGATATTAAACAGACATAGTGACTGGCAGGAATGTGTACAGGTTGAAAAAGTGTGCAGTGTGATCAAATGTTTTACATACTGTCCAGTGGATTAGAGTGTGTAATTGTGCAAGTAGGCCGTTATAGGAAAAATGATGTACAAGCACTTTAAACAGCAGTCCGAATTACTAGAGGTAATCCAAATATACAGACATTACGAAGTGTGCGGTTTGTTGTAGCTGTTTGTTACATAATCATGATTAGCAGCACTAACGATTGCGCCGTCATATTTCACGTTATGTTTCATTGTCCGAATGTGGGACTTTATAGTATTTCGACTTTGTAGTAATATTACAATGTTGAGCCTGATTTTGACTGCGTAGATATTAGGTCATGTGATCTAATGTCACTACAGCTTTAACTTCACTGGCATTCGTTGCTTTGAGGGAGACCTGACGCTTAAGTGTTGGGACAATTCACCCTATATCAAATATGCACATTATATATATATTTCAAGCATATATATTAGCATATATATATATGTTACCGACGTTTTCCACGTCCTCCTGCGTTAAGAGCTCCGCGGAGAAGCAGTGTGCGCAAACCTCGCGTGTTTTCATGCTGACCAGCGACAGATGCATGAGGTCTATGAGGCGGACGCAGCTGTCATTCTCGGCCTCTGCTGATGGACTGGGCGGTTTGTTCTCCACGTAATTTGCGGCATGTTTGCAGCCCACCGTTTCCAGCGCCGTGATCAGCTCCCTCGACCACCCTCTGACATCGGCTCTTTTAATGACTTCATCGATAAGCGTGGCCGCTGCGCGCGTGTTGCCATCCTGACGTAACCTGGCCCTGATCCTCTCCTTCTGCTCGGGTTCGAGGAAGTGGAGCAGGTCCAAAAGCGGTTCTACTTGGATATGACGCTCGAGTCTGCCGCGGTAACAGTCCAGGACGTGACGCGTGTCGACGTCTTGATCGCAGCTCATGTTGGGTGAAATTATCGCTTGATTTCGCTGTCGCTGAAAGTGTCCGCGGCGAGCCGCGCCAATCTTACTTCCGGTTTCGTTTCGCCGCCCGGTTTCCAAACGTAATGAGTCGTGCCGTATCTTCACACAGTCGTGCCGT
>JBAJNP010013511.1:0-12040 GCA_036877545.1 Yasuhikotakia modesta | reverse complement strand
GATTGTTGATTGTTGCAAAAAAAGTGGCAAAAAAATAAATAGTTAAGACTCAAACATTTATAATTTTGCACATGTCCACATGCCTCGCTCATGGACCCTTGCAGTCAAGTATGTAATATATAAAAACAAAATTTAAAATAATGAGTCAGTTTAATAAAATGACAATTCACATGAAAATTATTTGCATTGCAGTCAGCACAGAAGCACACGGATCAGTGGAAGTTATTGTTTGTTTTAGACATTAAACCACCCTAGGTAATGATTCATCTTCTCTGCCTAGAGTGCTACATAAAGCCAAACATTTGAGAACCAAATGAAAACAATGCACTCAGACAACAACTACAAGCAGCCATTTTTAACACCCAAACGTTTTTATTTTAATGAGGAATACATTTTAAATTCTGGTAGAGGCTACACTAAACAGGAACAAAAGAATGACAATATTTTAATTTGATTCCTGGTAAGGACCACCTTAGTGCCAAGTTACACAGGCGAGAGCCCTTGAAAATCATATTTCTTTTGGTATTTGCATCACCCAATCAAAAGCAATCATGTGGTTATTCTAGCCAACTACAAAGAAGGGTAAGGTTCTGTGCAAGATAGACCTGCTGTGAAATAAGGTACTGGCCATTTCAGCAATTTCCCAATGCAATCTCAATTTAAGCCTTTAAATACTTCCTTACTTAATTAAGTCAACTGAGCCACCATTGTACACAATTGATCTTTGCAGGCAAATCCATAGGCTTGGCCAAATTTTCTCATAATGAAACAGAGGCACTTAAAAAGAGGAAATGACAAAGACTTGAGTATATTGTAAGCAATTTTGGGAAATTCATCATCGCTAACACATGGTGTAACAATTGGCTGTTTAATTAGCTATCAAAGTAGCTATCAAAAAACCATCCTGTTATCCATTTAAAGTGATTGACAGAATCCATTGTAAACACTTGAATGCATTCAATTTAATAGAAACTTACAACTTAATCTTCAAAACATACTGTAAGCTGTCTAAAAGAGTTTTTTTAAAGCAGACTGTTAAAATATCAGAGCGCATGTGGCAATGTAATTGAACAGTGTTTCCTTTAGTAAAGTTTAGAAAAGGTGAAATCTTATATCATGTATCAACATTAACTCCTCTACTCTTCATCAAAACATTCATGAACCTGGAGCTCTGCCTTTGATTCCCACTTGAAGGAGGTCAAGGACCATCGTTCTCCAGCTCTTTTGTTTACTTTGTATTGTGCTGAGCCAACGCCTCAGGCCACAGCCACTTCTGTTCTGTCAGGAGCAGATAATTGGAGTTGACATATTACAGGCCTCCATCTCAAATAATCAAATCAACAAATGCTCCTATACATCACACATTAGGGGCATTTGTGCTATTACTGCATGGTTGTCATAAAAAACTAAATGAGACCGCTTAACATTGAAGTGGCATTCTCTGCTTGCATCAGACTGAAATATGGCCATAGTTTCAAACATGTGCCTCCTACTTACAGATATTCTGTACTGCAATACAATGATTTAGACACAGGATCTTCCAAATGAGCCTAAATGTAGACAGACTGAAATATATTTTAAAATATTTTTTGGAGTGCAGAACCACTGGAGTGCAGTTCCTTTGATTTCCAGTTAAGAGAGAGTATTAAAGAAATGTTTACCATTAAAGAAAGATTTACCATGTTGAAGGCTACAGACAGATAAGTACAAAGGATTTGGACACAGCCTTTGCTGCTCTTAGGGCTTTGGTGACAGACATCCATACAGACTCTTCGTAGTAGTTGCTCTTGAAGCCTAACTGCTTGGAAAGATGATGTCTGGTTAAACAGCTTGTTCAAGTGTTTTTGCTGTTAACAGGAGGAACGAGACGGCTGTTGTTGTCAGCAATGAAAGTGTTGAATGTAGGCTTTTAAGCAGAAGTCCTCAAAGACTATGAGTGAGCATTCATCCTCAGGGAAGGAAAAGAGAAGCATGTCCACCTCCTCCAGGAAGTTACATAGGGGACATGGGCTCAATAAACTCCAAGAACATGAATTAGTGAGGGAAATGTGATTGTCACAGCATGACATCCGAGCAGTTGTGGTCTACTAATTACTGATTAAGGAGTCAGGTTTGTAATCAGTAGGTTGCTGGTTTGATTCCAGCACCGGCAGGTAGCAAGTGAAGTGCCTTTGAGCAAGGCACCTAACCCCCAATTGCTCCGCGAGCACCGCACAGATAGCTGCCCACTGCTTCGGATGTGTGTGTGTGTTCACGACTTGCACTTTTAACTTTCATATTCAAAAGAGTAATTAATGCATAGTGATGGTAGTGGAGTATATTTCCAGTTATTTGAGGTAAGCAAATCTGTTCTAATACCAGATACCTCCAGAGTGAGATAGAGTGAGTGGATGAGCCATAGGTAGGAGGAGTGTGCTGTTTCTTGCATGGCGATTACGTGTTGTGAAAGACAGGAATATACTGGAAGCACATATTTTGTGCTTAGCAAACACTGGCACCCCACAGAGGTGTTCTCATTCCCATCCTCTACATAGTGTTCACATTTGACTGTTTCGACTCCCACATGGACAACATTGTAAAATTTTCAAACGACACCGCAGTGATAGAACGGATCACCGGCACTGATGAAGCAGCCTATAGGAGGAAGAAGGTGGCCAGTCTTGTGACATTGTGTGAGGACAACAATCTTTCAACATGGACAAGACAAAAGAGATGAGAAAGGAGAACCCACCAGCCACTATTTATTCAAGAGCTTGAAGTGGAGAGGGTGAGCACCTTTAAATATTTGGGGGTCCATATCGGCAAGAACCTCACCTGGACACTCAACACTACGCAGCTGGTTAAGAAAGTACAACAGTGTCTGTGCTTCTTAAGGAGGCTGAGGAAGTTTGGCATGTCCCCCAGCACAACAATGAGGGATAGCAAACGTCTGCAGAAAGTGGTGAAGACTGCTGAAAAGATCAGACTATTTACCTCCAGACAGCCCACAGGAGAGGCCCATTGCCTTAATACTCAAGGACCCACCCCACCCACAATATGGACTGTTTACACTCCTGCCCTCAGGATTGAGGTACAGGAGTGTGAAGTGCAGGATTTACAGATTAAAGAACTTCCCCTTGGCTTTTATATGGGTAACCATCAGACTCATCTCACTTGCTGCTATTTTAAGTTCAATTTGCACATTTTAATTTGCACATTTTACTGCATGTTTAATACTATTTTGATGCACATTTTAATGTTTTGTACTGCTGCTATTTAACATTACTGCTACTTACTGCACTGTTGTTTTTGTAATTGTTATTATGTACATGTGTCTATAGTCTACACTTTATTATATAGTCTACACTTTATGATACATTATACACTATACACTTAATATATATCTGTTTACATATCTGTTTAGTCACAGCTACACATATTATTACTTTTACTTTACTTTATGTTTGTTGTATGTATGTGCCTGTATGTTTCTTTAATGTTGTTTTTCATGTGGCATTCCTTGTGGACAGCAAAGAATTTCATTGTACAGGGAAACCTTGTTGTCTCACTGTGCATATGACAATAAATGCTTTGAATTCTTGAATCCATTATAAGTAGAACATTGAAGGGAGGTAAATGAGCATAAATCATAGATAATTTATTTAAAGATAATTAAATAAATCTGAGGTCATGAAGTAACTTGAGGGTGTCCTTGTTCAGTAGAGTCACACAGGTAGAGTTGCAGGTCTTTACCTGAATAGGTAAAGACTTGCAAAATACAAGGGCTGATGGTAAATACAAGGGCTGACGCTACGGCACTACCACTGAGGCAGCATTTACGTGTGTGGCTACTTGGAGTAGTGGCACACGCTGAACACACCTTTTTAATTAACACAGCTTATAAAGTATGAATAGCTCGAAACAATACTATGGTAGAGCGGTACGACTTTTAACAATCAACACAAGTATCACCTTACTGGAGACAGCTTCTTATTAGTGTAGCAATATACCTAATATATCTAAGATGCTTCCTTCTTAAATAGAAGTTACTTCTAGAAAAAAAAGAAAAGTAAAAACAACAATAATAATTTACTCTGTATGTATATTTATGTATTTTAAAAATGTTTGATCTTTTTGGGCTGATCTCAATGACATGGATATTGTGAAAGCTTTCAAATGTACAGCATTGACACCAATTATTATGTTAAGACATTGAAGATGTTAAAATTGCTAAACGTTTATGATAATTTGAACTATGTTACCATGAAGAAGCAATAAATTGCAAAAATCTTCTATGTGAATTTCATTTAAATTGTTTGTCCTAGGAACTGATGACATAGAGGTGACTATTATGAGTCCCAGTTACAGTGTCACCAACCTTGTGACAACCCATGACAATAGTCATGATGATCAATAGGTCAATAGGATGTAACCTAAAACAGTTTAAAGAGCCCATAAAAAAGATATTTGTGATGCAAAATATGTGTGTTGCAGAAGCTTTTCTTTTCATTTTGGTGGCCTTGCAAATTGTTATATTTTGCCATGAAACAGTAAGTTCTTCTAACTCAGACATACAATGTCCATTCTGCCCCATGTTTTACATGTTAAGAACATGTTAAGAAGAAAGATATCCCTGTGTCAATAATCAGCTATAGTCAATTATATTGCCACTGTGGCACATATAGTTGTACCTACATAATATAAATTACAGAGGGTACAGAGAAAATGAACAACATGCTACAGAGAGAAAAAGAAAATTATCCAGATGTGCAAATGGAAAACTATGAGCTCAGAATTACAGAGTAAGCTCAGAGTAAGAGAGGCAAACAAAGTGAACCAAAGTAAAAGAGGACCATACATACTGATGGGATAGTTAGTGGTTTTCTGAGGCAGATGAAACAATTTAACCAATTTGATTGTTTGTGAAAAAACATTTTGATCAAAACTTTAATTGCTGCCAAGCATGGCTCTGCTCTCACTCAGAGTAATATAGAGTGACATGAGTCAGGATTCTGGGGGGATGGGGACCTAAAAAGAAAAAAGGGGCAGGCAAAGTGTAGCCTTGTACTCTCTGTTATGGCCCAACTTCAGTGTGATATTCCACCATACACACCATTTATTTCATGCATGTCTGCTGTATTTGGAAAAACTGGTAACTTGGACTCTTTTTTACAAATTACTGATTGCTGTTAGACAATCAACAATGCAAGCTCCTCAACATGAGTTAGAGAAAATGGTTTCCAACAAATGTGGTTTGGCTTTCACCAGCAACTAATAAAGTTAGAAACACTTTAATTTTGTGGCACCAGCACTGCATTTCTCAAAAACACTATAAACCAATATACAATAAGCGATATTGTATCACCACTTGGCAAGAAATGTTCTTTATGATCAACTTAGGCTCACAGTGCTTTTGAGGGCCCAGAAAAGTAAACAAAGTTTGAGCATACTGGGCCTCAGAAGACACAAACTCTGTAAAAAGACTGTAGGAAGTACTTTTTGTAAAAAGACAGAAAGTAATAAACACAGTGTAATAGAGCAGGCCCTATAAAGGCTTAATTTGATAGGGAGATAAAGGCTGCAGACCTTGTTTTCTGCAGATACAGATTCTCTGTAAATACATGTGAGATGTGTTGGGTGGAAAAGCTTGTAAAAGGTCTTGAAGTTTAGCTTCTTGTATTTCAATCCCCTATCTCCACTCAGCCTGTTGCCTTCAGCTCCATCTACTGCTCCCTCTCAGCCGGGGCAGGCAGTCTTGGAGACGTGTGAAGATCACTTCACAATTGCACCTACGTATAACATTAACTGTAGCAATCAGCACTGTGTTATTTCCAGTCTAAAAATAAGCATTAAACAATCATTGATTACTAAGTAAAAAGTTTTTTACCCCACAACATGCATACTGGGAGTTTTTTTAAAAATGTTTTGTTTCTGGTCCTTTTCATGGCTCAAAACTATACATTCTGTACATACAGTGATTGTCTGTGGTGCTTGTGCTGGATCATTTAAAGGCAAGCCTTCAATAGGGAGATACCTGCTTGAAATAATAAAATGATCAATCAACAAGCAAATATCCTATTAAAAAAAATTACAAAATTCAATAAATTGTTACATTTGCAGCCATAGCAAAAGAGTGATAAGGTGGGATATTTGAATTTAAAACTACCTGCTTTTTACTTTTCAATAGTTCCTAAAAGAACAAAACATTGAGTTTGGCCTCTAATGCTTTATAAATATACAGAACTCTAAATTGACCACATTTGTATAACTTGTCAAACATTTATACAATCATTGTTGGTGTTCTAACACTGTATCAATTTTACAAAGGCTTGCTTTACAAAGGCTTACTATTTAGGTAAAGGTAGAAACATGTAAAGATGTAATTATAAGTATCCTTATAGTTAAAATGAACAACAACCAGAGTTAAATATTTCATGTTTGCATGCTATTTGAAAGGTAATAAAATGGTTAAGGTTAAAATGCCACTTAATTGGTCATAATGTGGTTTGCACAAACGTTTTACACGTGAAAAAGCAGCAGTTTATTCTTAGGGTCTCTGCTAATCAGTTTACAGGGGTCTCTTTGCGCCATCTGTTGGGTGAATAAGGTAATAAACGTGTCACATTGACAGGGCCCTATTGCTCTGCAGTCATTGCAAAATTCTTGTATTGCAAAATTCTTGAATTGCAAAAAGTTATTTGCAAAAGTCTTGTATTCGTCCGATTATATGAAACTTATAAACAAGGGTGCTTGTTTGTTTAACTTCCCTTTAAAAATATCTCATTAATAACATACTCAAAGAGATCTTTAATGTTTTGTATAAAGACAATACTAAAGACAGAACCCCCCCACCCCCCCACCACCCCCCACTTGGTTAAGTGGTATATTGGTTTTGTGATCTGTTTAATTTTTTGGTTATTTATAATTGTTAATTACTATAATTGTGTTGTTAATTACTATTGTTTTTATTTTCATGTAGGTGGCAGTAAATTTGGCCATCAGTACTGTTGAATGTTGCCATGGAGTTAATCCAATTGGTGGAATTTTAAAGTGTCTCTTATATTTGATATTGAGCTCAATGTTTTAGCCCTTGTTGCCAAATAAACATATTATCTTGTGGTGGTATTATGACTTTTCTTGTACCTTTTCATTTAATTAAAAGCCTATTATTGGGAAAGCTTGTACATAGGGGAAGGGAGTATAGGGAAACATCAAAACAGATCTTTTTAATTTTGAGTGACAGGACAGGAACTCAAGTGTTTTATTTAATTGAAACCTGAGTCCACTCTCTTGGAAGTTTGAAAGAAGGCCATTGAGTGGGTGAGGGGTTTCATTTTGAAATGAGGAAAAGGACTCATTTTCCTCTGCTCTTTAGTATAGAGTACTGGGACCAATGGATTCCTCTGGCTAATTGGGTGGTGATGTTTCAGAGCTAATGGAACTGAAGAGAATGATGAGGGCCCAGCATGAACAGCTTAATCAACTTGAGTTTCAGAGTGTGTAAAGCCAGCCAAGGTGGTTGGGCCCCATCATTTGCAGGCAATGTAATCAACCTAGACATATTGCTTGGGTTTGCACATTAGTATAGACTTTGTTTTGAGACCAGCAGGCTCATCCTTTGTCACATGGTAAAGTACTGCCTCAAAATGGGAGATCAAACAGCTCTGATAATGCTGATAAACAGCAGACATGCCTCAGAGCTGTTTGATCTCCCTATAGCATGGCAGTTGTCAACGTAGTGCTGCCAGACTGATTGCTCCAGAGGGTTGGAATTTAACAGGAGGGCCTGTTTGTGCTGGGGTAGACAAGTGGTCCGCATTCTTGCCAACTCTTTGCAATTTGTCCCTGTCACTTGTTCTTTGCAGTGTGGGTCCCTGTCTGTAGCTCTTTATAAGCCTTTGGGTATTAGAAACTCCTAACAAATTGGAAGTATTGATGGGGTAGAGAAGGTAAGCCAAAAAGTGGATCTGTCACACCTCTCCATATCAAAGCAGAATCAAGTAAAGGGCTTGTTGGGTAGGTATAGATCTGTATTATTATCACCATGAGTCTGATTTAGGGTGTACCAATCTGATTACAAATGAGATCCCCTGTTGGATTCTGCCCCTGTACAACAGAGGTATCGTTACGTCCCTCCTTCTGATTATGTGGCTGTCAAGAAATGTGTGCAGCAATTGCTTGCAAACCAGGTGATTAGGTTAAGTAGTAGTCTCTTTGCTTCCTCCATAGTCGTCATTAGGAAAAAAGATGGCTGAATACAGCTGTGCGTTGATTATCAACAGCTAAACCAGAAGACTAGGAAGGATACCTCATTGCCCTGGATTGAGGACACTTGTTGGATGCTCTTGTTTGGAGTCTCAGTGGTTCTCAACTATTGATTTGATAAGTGGGTATTATCAGGTTCCTGTGGCCAAGCAGGACAAGGCTAAGACCACCTTTTGCATGCCCTATAGGCTATTTGAGTTTAATCTGATGCCCTTTGGGTTGTGCAATGCCCTAAATTCATTTCAGAGGTTGGGGGTCAACGTTTCCAGACACTGCTGTTGTGTGTGTCTGCTGTACTTGGATGACATTATTGTCTTCTCGACCACTGTAGCCCAACACCTTGAGCAATTGGAGTTGGTGTTCAGCCATTTGCAGCATGAGGGATTAAGGGTTAAATTAGAGAAAGGCTGTTTTCCATCAGGAGGTTAATTACTTGAGGCATGTTGTCTCAAAGAATGGATTTTCCACTGATCCAGGAAAAAGTAGCACTGTGGTAGAGTGGAGGCGGCCTAGTAATATGGCAGAGTTGAGATCCTTTTTGGGACTATCAGCACTTTGCAGAGGGTTTGCCAAGTTGGCTGCTTCTCTGAATTGCCTGATAGCGGAATTGGTTGCACAAAGAAGAAAAGGAGCTCAGGCAGACCCTTAGAGAAGGAGCTCCTGTGTTGGAATACACTGATTTAAGCCCTTTGTACTTGACATTTATGCTAGCCATTTAGGACTAGGAGCGGTGCTTAGTCAGGAGCACAGTGGGAGGTTGTGGTCAGTGACTTATGTCAGTCAAGGGTTTAAACTTACCAAAAATAATATGGAGAACTATATAGTTCAATGAAGCTAGAACCCCTCGCTCCTAAATGGGCTATAGTGGAAAAGTTTAAGCATTATCTCCTGAGGCATCAGTGAACGGTCTTTACAGATAACAACCCACTGAGCTACCAAAGCTAGGTGCAATTGAGCAGTGTTGGGTGTCCTGGTTGCCACTTTTTGATTTTGAGATCAAGTATCACCCTGGCGAAAACATCCAATTTGTTATCATTTGCCCAGAACTCTTATTGGTAATGTAAATGCTAGTGCAACAAAACAGGCTCTCGGAGAACTCTCGGAACAAGGGAGCGATTGTCATTTTCGCCCTTGACTGCAGAAGGGTGAAGTACTGGGACAATGATCAAAAATTTGGGTGTAAATAGTATTGGGATGGCCCCTTTAAGAAGGTGGTGGGTTGGGACGTCAGAAAATCACTTACCTATATAGACACAGGTGTGTTTCTAATCTTTCCTGTGGCATTGTATTGATGTGACTCGTTGTGTTGGGTTTGTATCTTCACCTGCTGGAAAATGAAAAATAAAAATTTGTATCAATAATGACAGTCAATACATGGCAAATTTTTACAGACATATGCATTATTTCACATATGCTATTCAGTTGTTTTTTGTTTATTATTTGCTTTGTTTGCCAACATCAGCTACAGTCAAAACACTAACCATCATTAGCTGTTTAAGTATATTTTGTTATTTAATGTAAACATCTCAGTATTTGGTTTTTGGTAACAAAGGACTAGGAGAGGTAAGTTTAAGGTTGAGGTTTGAGGTTGTGGAACGCCGTCAACCAGTTTGGCTGGCATAAAACTCGCGCCTGCTGTGAGCTGCTCTGTGGAGGATGGCAGTCTGGCTGTGGGTTTCGACAGTATAGTGTCCGCTTCACAAATGAACAACGCTGTTGTCATCTTCCTGGACTCGATCGAGAAAGTTAACAATGTAGTTCAGAGTGGAGTAATAATTCAGGACACGTTTACCTCAGTAATGGTGGTAAATGTGTCCTGGTGCAGCCAGCTAAAAGGGTAACGCTGTCTAATGTGCCTCCGTTTATCAGACATGAGATCTTGATTCATGAAATGGGTAGACATTGTGAAATAGTGTCCCAGATGAAAAGAATCCCATTAGGTAGTAAATCGCCCTTACTAAAACATGTAGTGTGTTTCAGACGACAACTGTATATGATCTTAAACAATGATTTGGATGAACTTAGCTTGTCATTTAAATTCAGAGTTGACGGATTTGATTATATTATTTTCGCACCGTCGGATTCCATGATTTGTTTTGGTTGTGGTCAAGAGGGACATGTTAGGCGAGCATGTCCTGAGAGAATCAGTGATCCAGAGGCTGGTCCCAGCGGAGAAACCGCGCACGCTGATAACAACGATAATAGTGCAGTGGTTACTGAGGGCTACGATGTCGGAAATGACAACAGTAATGCCGAAAAACAGATTAGTGAGGATAGTAAGGAAAATGAACTTGATACAGTGTCCACTGATATTGGTGAAAGAAAAATGGAAAGTAAGGAAAATGACAATTATAAAGTGACTGCTGATCTTATTGATGTGGCTGAATCAATTGTAGAGGAGGACGAGATAGTGACAGACGCTACTAATGAAGAAACGCTTTTCAAAGTTTCCTATACTAAAAGGAAAAGAGTAAGATGGCTAAAATGAGCAGATCAATATCAACAGAACCTGGAAAGACTGAAGATACAGAAAGCAGCACAATTGATGACTCTGATAGTGAAGTAGTGGACAGTGAAACAGGGAGAAGTCGACATAGTGATTACAACTTTGACAAAATAAAGTCATTCCTGCAAAGTACAAAGAATGTGAAAAATGTTCAGTTTGAGGATTTTTTTGCTGATAGAAACATGTTTATAAATTCTGTAACATTGCTAATGAAAGGTGAAGGAGAGGAACAGTTTACAATACAAGAAATATATAGGCTGAAAAAAATTGTTTCCAAACTAAAACTGGAATTACAAAACGAAGATGGTTTTGAGACTATATAATTTACTTTTCCCCCTTATGTTTCTGAGTTTCTGTTCTCTTATACCATTTACGTTAATGAGTGTGTTGAGGGTGGGCTCTCTTAACCTAAATTGTGGTAGAGATATACATAAAAGAGCACTGCTGTTTGAGCTCATCCACCAAAAAAACATTGATGTTATGTTTATTCAAGAAACCCATAGTGATTGTTTTAATGAAATAGACTGGAAAAAGGAGTGGGAGGGTGAAGTATTGTTTGCTCATATGAGCTCTAATAGAGGAGGAGTGGCCATTTTATTTGCTAAAAATGCAATACCTAGTTCATGTGAGGTGAAACATACAATACCTGGCAGGCTTTTATTTATAAGAGCTCATTTTGAGGCAAAAAATGTAAGGCTGCTTTTATTAATGTATATGCTCCTACAAATGGTAGTGAAAGAGTTTTTTTCCTCAAAAACTTTACAGAATTATTACAGAATAGTAGTTCTGATGATGTTCTTTTTTTGGGTGGGGATTTTAATTCTACAGAGAATTACAGACTAGATAGGAACCATATGGAGTCTCATGCTGCCTCTAGTCTTGCTCTAAAAGAGTTAATTGAAACACACAATTTATGTGATGTGTGGAGAGTTTTAAATAATAATGCAAGACAATACACTTGGGCTCACAATAGAGAAAATTGTATTTCTTTTGCAAGGCTGGATAGGTTCTATTGTTTTCAACATCATTGTAATGTTGTGAAAAGCTGTTTTATAACACCAACTGGTTTTTCCGATCACTTTCTTGTTACATGTAACATTTTTAAAAGTAATGTGTAGCCAAGGAGTGCATACTGGCATTTTAACACCTCCCTGTTCAGTGATTTGAATTTTAGAGATGTCTTTGCCTTTTTTGGAATAATTTTAAATTGAGAAAGAAGTGTTTTAAAAGTTTACGTCAGTGGTGGGACTGTGGCAAGGTTGAAGTGAAAATGCTGTGTCAACAGTATAC
>JBAJNP010013510.1:0-12041 GCA_036877545.1 Yasuhikotakia modesta | reverse complement strand
ACATGATGATACAGTAAATGTAACATGTTTGGGTGAATTATCCTTTTCACTATTAGACTGGTGAAGGGATTTAAGTGTTTATCATGCAAGAGCAAGAGTAACATGTTGACTATCAGATCCTGAAGGTATTTTGGGCTGCAGGTCATCTGTGCTGCCACAGTGCGTAAAGAAACAATTAATCTGGCCCCACCCACTGCAGAAATGCTTTCTGAACAGAGATCCATTCATCAGAACTGCCGGTCCTGAGCTAATGCTGAAGAAAGCCTCGATTATTCACCACGGACAGGCCGCATTTTACCAGGGAAGAGGGAAAGAAATGCGGGGTGATTTATCAAGCGTGCCCGGCCCACAGAGAACATCTACATATGATATCCGTCAGGCAGAGTGAGATGAGACAACTGGAAATGGCTCTGAGTTTTAAAGAATAATGGGGTGACTTTAGAAACAGGAAATAAGTCATTAATGTAATAATGATGAAATCAGAAACTTACGATCAAAATCAAATAAAGATTCAGGGACTGACAGATGAAGTGATTTTTGGGCTGGGATTGTTTTGTGCTGTGATGGAATGGAGACTGGCTTTCATCTGTTTCCATGGTAACAAAGTTTGATGCCCCATCACGGTATCGACCCCCATTAATCTCCAGGACTCATTAGCCTGCGACAGACGCCATGAACCGTTCACCACATCTGAAAAAATGACACTTAAATCCTCATCCTTTCTTGCCCAAGAGCAAAAATGTTTCTGCTTTTGTCATTTTTTTGATTTCTTTATTTTGACGGCTGCATTTGAACACGAGGCTGCTGCCTGTATAAACATCCACTTGTAGTATTTATTGTGATCTATCCACTGAGAAACACACAGTATAACAAACACTACTGTAACTTTAAAATAAACTCTACAACTAAACATTTTGGAGACATTTTTTCATACTTAAAACTGCAAAAAAATTAATGTGACCTTAATATAACAAAAGTGCCTGAAATTGAAAAAACACTAACACTTTACACAGCTCTACAGCAGACACACATTTATCTTGTCATCTGCATTTTTTTATTTGTAGCATCAAACTGCACGTTATTAAAGCCACTGATATTTTAACTTGAGACCCCAATACCAAACAACCTCAGGGGTCTGAACACACACTCACACACTATATTCAGTTCACATTAGCTATGAATACTAATAATTACCTCAGGTGAAACTGCTGTACACTTTATAAAGATTTTTCTTTCTCAGACGCACATTAACTCTGATATTTTACAATATGAAATATTACTTACAGAACTGCAGGGAAGACAAAGCTTTATTTTAACAGGGACAAACACAAACGCTGTGGACGCTATAAATGCCATAAATAAAAGTGCTGTCTGGATATGTTTGTCAGTTTCAGACACAGGCGGCTCTCGCACGCGTATCCATCGTCTTATCTGTTGTCATTGCAATTTTATGATCGATTTTACAGCGCATACATTTTTTATCGATACATGGGAAGGCAGATTTCACAACCTGAGAGTTCTGCTCTAACAGCCCCTGAAAGAAGATCTGGACTGTGAAACAGACTTCAAGAGAATATTAAACCTGATGAATACATAACCTGAAGACACGCTAACTGTACAGATCTTTAATAACTACAGCGCTGATGTACGGCAGAAACATCAGAACCTGATTTACTATGCTAAAATATTCACATAGTCCTTTCATTCTCCCCATCACGTCTGTATATCTGCCAGCACTTTAAAGAATCTATTGATATGAATGACAAACCCCAACAGGACAAAAAAGTGAGTTTCCTGCTTTCCCAGGAAATTATTCGCTCGAATTATGAACCCTTATCATTGTATAAACTCACTGTTCATTGTGAAATAGACAGAGTATTTAAATACTGATATGTTGGTTAAATAATGAAATACATTGCACTGTATATTCTATCCTCATACACTCACAGAAAACACACCTACACACACTTATACACACACACACACACACACTCTCACACACACACTTTAGTATGAGCAGCAGGCAGAAAATGTAGAGAGATATGGATGAAATGGTGTGATAAATTTAGTCGTCTCCTCTTCTTTCTTTCTTTTTTCTGCACAGGTTCTCGGACTGAAATGTCAGAGCTCAAGGAGGCGGAAAAAACAGACAGACCTCCGAGATTTCAGCCTCAGATAAAGACTAAAAAAAGTTCAAATAGAAGAATGAAAAAAGGCAGAATACACCTCTATGAAAATTTCATCAAAGCAAAATATATTAAACAGAATACATGCGTGTAATTTGTAAAAAAAAATAGACCAATGATAGGAAAGACAATGTGAGTTTTTAAATAAGCTTTGAATTTTTGTTCTGTTCACTAAAATATTCTGAGAAGCAACAGACAAATGCTCTGGTTGTAATAAGAGCGATTGGTTAGTTAGAGTTCAATGTCAAATTTAGTGAAAAATTAAGATTTTTAACCAGAAGGTTGAACGGGAATTTTTTTTACATTTTTATTGTAACAAGCTGTCATTGAATTCAGCTTTTAATTATAGTTTAGGACGAACAACCTCACACCTAAACAAACAGCCTTGAAAAGGATTTTAATGGTAAGTTCCATTGTGACAACATGCCCAACTATTACAAAACTACATACTGAAGATGATAAAGTACAAAAATGCATTAAAAATAAACGCTAGAATAAACGCAAGAGAAAACAAGCAGTGCTGATCTTTCCTGCCTTGATTCTCAGATAACACACTCTGCCCTTTGAAGAAAACCTCCAGCAATAATGTAATATGTCTGTCAACTGCTTCTGTGTCGTGGAAACTCTCTATTTTCTTCAGGTGAAGGGTTTAAAATCAACAAATTGTTTCTTCAGATGGGGTCACACAATACCCCTGCAAAACCTTATGGATCCTTTCAGCAGGGCAAACAGAATTTCTGTAGTCAGATTTCAGATGGAAGAATAATGGCGCCTGACGCTGAGGTATTTCTGTGAGAGGTCTCATATTAGTGTCGCGTCTAAAGGGGAGTTAGCGCTGATATTACTGCAGGCCCAGGGAAAAACTAGTCAGATAGTCAGTTAATATTGTGCTTATAATATTAACAAACATAGAAATTATATGCATAACGCCTTTCTAAGAATGTGACCACTGCCAGCATCATTTATTCACAGTGCTGTCTCTGTTTCTTTAGCGCACGATTCGCTAAAGGAATTGGCAAATCAAGCAAAACGCCCTCACAAAATGAATAAACAACGTAGCTGCCAATCTTACATGACAGTTTCCAGAGACTGTACAGCATTGACATACTGTATGACTGATCCTGCACCGCACAGATTTTTGTCCAATCAGATTCACTGTAGAACGAGAAGCTCCTCCCCCAAACCCTCCTGCAACGGACTAGTGCCACAATTGCTCAGTAAAATTCTTTCCAGTGTGTTTTGCTGATTGAAAAGCAAATGAAATTAAAGTTAAAACGCCGTCTGCATTGCTTTGCTTAGTTCTCACAGGGCAAACCTACTGCTTACAAATAAACACAGACATTTTATTCTGCAGGAAACGTACCGAACACTTTGCCCAGTAATGTTTCTTGATTTGATAAAGAACTGGCCCTTGATGTGACAGATATGCTTTTGAAGGCGCGAGCTGAGGCACAAAGAGAGAGAGAGAGATAAAAGCCAAACGCTGCTCTTGTTTTCTCCTTTATGTTTATGTTCTGCACACAGATGAGAGATTAATTCTCTGTGACTCATTGGGACTCACTTGTGCCCTGTTGAATTCCACATGTTGGCTACGTTGCTTTTATGTTAGAGGAAGAGCGACTTTAGCTAGTTTTTTTGAGAACCTGAATTGACCTTTTAATTGGGTTACTTTCCACCCTGTCCTGAATTTCCAGAATATTTTCAGGTCATTACCGCTTCAGAAAGTGTGACTAATGATAGCAGCCACACCGCGAGCCGATACTCGGACTTTAAGGAACACTAATATGCAGGAAAATAATTGTAAGTCAGACTTCAGCAGATACACTCAGCCCTTCAACACATCATCAAATTCATTACATACCGCAGGCAACAATCACACATTAACTTCTGATGAGATATGAAGCAATGCAATTTAAATTTGAATTGACTTTCCCACGTCTCAGAACACTTTACATTTAAATAGTTTTAAACGTGTTGCTTCTTTAACTCGCCGTGATTGATTGTAAATGCTACTTTCATTTTTCACATCTAATCAAACATTCACAATTGCTGCGGTGTTTGCAATCTCTGCGGCTTTAACCTCTAATAAAAATTTGCCCATAATTTCTTTTATATACTCCGTGAATGACTACGAATGAATTCTGACTCCATTCCCCTCCCCAAAAAACATTAAAGCTTTCTGACAGATAAACTAGCTGAACAATGTCTTAGCTATGAAAGACCAAAGCAATCAGCACAAAGTTTTATGGACAAAGTAATTATGTTTTATTAAAGCCCATCACTTTGACTGACTGTCATGCTATAATCAAAAACACTTCACATATTCACAAACTACACAAGACACATCAGCTGGCTTTGGTGACGCTTTAAAATGGCTTTTATAGCAGAAGTACAGCAGGTTTATTTTCTTTCTTGACATGTTAACGTCTGTTATTGAGCATCACTTTACCCTGAAAACAACACAAGCTACCAGATAATCAATACCAGGTACGATCAATGAGAGTCATCAATGAATATTAAACTTAAGTTACTGCAGCATTCAGTGGCAGAGCTATAAAGCTACAGTCAATATGGTCTCTATAAAACCAGCTTCAACTTAACATCTGCATGTGTGGACAGCAGCTCTCTCAACAGACACACTGTTTATGAACACAAACGCATCAGATCTCAGTCACCCGTCACAAGGTTGCCCCTGATATGATCAACACAGCAGAAACCACACAAAACACAACTAACCGGTTCATTCTCACACTAGTATAATGGACTAGATTTATAGACAAAAGGGATTTTCACAAAATCATTTCATCATCAAACAATCTTTGCTTTGCCAATAAACGCAACACACAAGTCTTTATCTCTTAATAAAAGAACAGTCAGTAAACACTTTTAAATAGTGGATTATTTCTTAACAAGAGAAGCAAAGCTATAAATAATAATCCAAGTGTTCAGGTATAAACCTGCAAGGAAACACAACAAACAGACACAGTTCAGCTACAGACTCACAGATTTAAGCATCATAATAAACCAACCAAACAAACAAACAAACACAATAACACAAGTTACAGCATCCCCAAAAGCAACACAAGAGCCACAGTAACACAATTATGCGCAACACAGACGTCAACAAACGCAACCTGCGACACGTAACGTGATCGTTCCTACCTGTGCTGCCGCAGGCGCAAACGTGCGTCAAAACGTGCGTCAAAACGACCCTATTTGCGTCATTTCAACCTAAAACAAACGTTTAGAAAACGTGTTTCCGCCGCTCGTATCACATGATCACGCAATGAAACGTCATTATGTGATTAATGACGTGATGTTTTGGTTTAATCCTGCAATACATTAAATACAAACGTACAGTAAACCAAACATTAGTTGTCTAATGGAAGTCAGTCTAATCCGTTTAATAACAGTTTTAGGTTATAAGAACGTTTCCTTGATGTTTTCATTATGCAACACAAACGTTTGAAATGTTATGGGAACGTTTAAAAGTCCATATTTATGTATAAACATTATTGCAAGAAAGATATAAAACCTTAATTTGTGACTTGTGTGTGTGTGTGTGAGAGTGTGTGTAAGTGTGTGTGTCTGAGTGTGTGTAAGTGTGTGTGTGTGTGTGTCTGAGTGTGTGTGTGTGTGTGTGTGTAAGTGTGTGTGTGTGTCTGANGTGTGTGTGTGTGTGTGTGTCTGAGTGTGTGTGAGTGTGTGTGTCTGAGTGTGTGTGTGTGTAAGTGTGTGTGTGTGTTTGTGTGTGTCTGAGTGTGTGTGTGTGTTTGTGTGTGTCTGAGTGTGTGTGTGAGTGTGTGTGTGTCTGAGTGTGTGTGTGTGAGTGTGTGTAAGTGTGTGTGTGTGTCTGAGTCTGTGTGTGTGTTTTATATACACAGTTGTGTTGAGTATTAAAACTACCTGTGGCATTAAATGACATCATGCTCGTTTTTTTAAAAAACCTTTTAAAAATGTCACACTAACAACTTGATGAAACCCTTGTAGCTTGTATGATATCACTATTGATAACATTCTCAAAATATGATTACATTCCCAGAATGTTTCCTGTCAGCTGCGGTAGACTCATCTATTAAAACAAATATTGTGTAAGAGAAAAGGGAACAATTGCATTTTAAGGGAATTTTCTTAATCTAACAATAGTTAAAATTAAGTTAAAAAGTTACAGGAAAAAGTTGTTCTCCCACTTTTTCTAATAGTATTGGTCACATGTCTGCTGTAGCAGTTACTGTTATCCAAAAATCTTAATAGAGAAAGCAAATGAGAAACAGGCCGTGTCTATAATCAAGTGCACAGATAACTTCTGCCTGTTCCTGAATTCAGTCTTTCTGTTTGTGTAAAAGCAAAACCTTATTTCACACTTTCCACACACTGACTATAATCTTTAATGAAACTCCACAACAAAAGACAGGAAGTCGGAGGAAAGAGGTGAGACAGAATAAGGAGAGATGGGAAAACAGATGGAAAGAGACAGATGTTAGATTCTGTCTGATACAATTGAAGGTGTTCCCACCAAAACAAAAAGCAGATTTTTTACAGCTCAGCCTTTAATACTTTAAACAACAAAGGTGAAAAAAACTCATTTACCAAATCAATAAACACAGCGTCATGGTGTTCACTCACAAACAAAATCATCTGCGCATTTTGAAGTTTTAACCTTAAAGAAAACAGCAAACCTTTGAAATATTTACTCAGTTATATTGGTGGCATAATTAAATCAGATACATTTTACATGAGTTTTAATAGTCCAAAAGGTTAAAATAAGTCAAACTTGTTGTTGATGCAGCTAAAATGAGCAGAACTTTATGCAAATGAGCATTAAAGTGATACAGAAGCTACCAACAAGCAAAAATGCTTTCACTGGTTTTATGTCATAAATATTGTTTAATAACCGAATCAGTCTGGATGTGTTACATCAATGAAGGTCATTTTAGAGGTCAGGTCAAAACTTTTACAGTTGATATTCTTTTGAGACTTTAAAACATTCCTCTCCATAATATATAAATAATAAATGTTAAGAAAGCTCTGTGACTAGCTGGGGTTGAATCATTATACATCCCTGAGCTCTGTAAACACACAGATCCATCAAATAGAATATATAACAACTTCCAGGGTGTTATGAAATGTAGCCAACGGCAATTATAAACTTTGCGGTCTTCAAATGCAGAACTTGTTTTCGAGGTTTCGGCTGTCCGTGTCTCACGCTGCCTCTCTGTGTGTGATGTTCAGTCTCCAGGAGCATTGTGAAGAACATTGTGAGGAACATTTTGAGGAGCATTTTGAAGAACATTGTGAAGTTCTGGGTGTTACTTCTACAGGGCTGAGGTGATGGTCAGCGTGAGATCTCTCTGGAGAACTGTAGATGTGGAACTCATACGTTATTCTTCACTGATTCCACTTGATCTTCTGACACATCCTACGACTCGGCCTGCGCTTGAATGCCAGGAGATGATTTAGTGGAGAAAAGAAAGACATTAGATACAATTAAATCATGTTTTATGTTTTTTCTGTGAAAGTGTGCTTGAGCAAACCTCACTGAGATTCTAATGGTAACTTTTTTACCCAAGTTAAGAAAAATATGCAAATGAAATCTGCACAAAAGTATTTTAAACTGACACCGCATGCATCTATTTTTAAAAGAAGAGTTTGTTTGTCTTTCCATCTGTGATAATGCATATATATGATAAATTTATTGTGTCAAACATGCCGCAATGCGTGTTATATTAATATTATTTCTTCCACGCTGGTGAACACATACAGTTATTCTGCAGATCTGATGTTTGCAGTGCTACAGGTCTGTAATTATGGAAATCACAACAGCTGAACTTCAGTGTAACAGCTCAGCATGTGCTGCAGGAAAAAAGATCAGTTTATTTTTCACCTCATCTTCACACACACGTTAATATTGCAGCCCGTGAACCGCTGTGGATATCTGAGCTTCACCAACTGTCTGTGGGGAGAAAAATGAGACTTATTTATAAGCAATACATCAAAGCGACACACAACACACACTGCATTCCCCAAAAACATAAATCTGGTCATGATGAATCGTCCTGTTTCATGCAAACTCAAACATGTCAACATACAATATTCTGTTAATACTGACAGAGTTGTTGTGTTGATAAAAATCGCTGCATAAGGCTTCTGAGATTTTGTTTCACACTCTACGGTACAAATTAATAATTTATCTCATGTTCTTCAGACAAAATAACAGCACAAGATTACAAATCTAACAGCTGAGTTATTGTAGTTAAAAATACAGTTGTATTTCTGAACCACAAATAATTACAACCCGAATGAACCAGTAAACTAATAATGATGATGCAGCTATTAAGCATGTATTCATATTCAAGTATTTATCAAAATTGCAGCCATCAGTTTGAAGTGTTCAGCAAAACAAAAAGAGACAAATTGTGATAATTGTGATATTTGTGATTTTCTGCATGAAAGAGTCGCTCTGTTTTGAACAAACAACTGTGCAGAGATAAACACCTGTAAGCTCTGAAAACTGGCGCTCACAGATTCAGTGTCGTCACGCTGTACACACAGATCATAAATATGCCGCCTCATACGGCCTTCAATACATCACGCTGGTTTCCTGTAATCACATTAGTCAGACACACGAGAGGTCCAGTCATGTTATATTACACAAATGACTCCCACACTGATGTCTGATTGAGACTCATTCAAACCAGCTGTGGAATTAAACAGTGAGACCTCCATTAACACAAGCAGCAAGTTTATTCACACCCACAGTAAACAATGAGCAAATTAAAACAATAATGCTTGTAACTCCATTGATGCATTTAGCAGGTCTTATATTTTAGCAGGCCACTAACAAACGCATGACACAGCGAACAAGAAACATTCTCACAACGCTGGTTAACATTTCCTGGATGTTCTACTTCTTCTAGTTTTTTTTTATTCTTGCAGTAACATTTTCAACATTATATATCCTATACATCTATACATTACACTTAAGTTGTAAGTGGAACATTTGAACAACATTAATGCAACATCACTGGGACTTAAACATTCAAAATAACGTTTTTGTTACCTGATGGAAACATTAGGGAAACGTTCTCTCTGTACGACCCAGAACTGTTAGCTGGGCAGCAGCTGAGCTGTGGGACAGGTCTGTCACTCAGCAGGTCAGTGTCTGATTCGCTGGTAATGCCGACTGTCTTACTGAGCTACACTGCTGAGGGTTAGCATGCCAGCGCCGAAACTCAAGCCATTACTCATGTCAGCTCACAGTTTTCTGCAGCAAACACAGGTTAAATGTGAACGACAACAACAGATGCTAACAGATGCTAAACACAGTAAAATTAGATCCCAGCTTAGCATTAGGATAGAAACGTAATTCAGGTATCGCAGGACAACACATTTCTGACGAACAAGTGAAGTGAACATAAAAGACACAAACAGATTTAAACCATTAGCTACAAATGCTGTTTATTTATTGTTCATTGAATGACTAACACTAATATATTATTAAATGTATATTAAATGCATGAATACATATTAAATATTTTGCCAAATATATTATATTACATTAAAGTATATAATACGTTTTAACATTTAGAGACCAGTACAACTTATAAACTATTTTGGCATTGTCCCTTAAAATCCACAATGAGAAGTCAACTAGCTAGGGAACATAAGTTGGGCCTTATGTAGAAAAGTTACTAATGACACTTTTAAAAGCTCAGATGAGACATTTAATCCTCTGAGTTCAGTTACATTCACTCTGAAAAGCCTTTAGCAGGATATCTTATTAAATCTACGTATTAATCTTAGTTCTCAGCCTGTCTAACAAATGACTTCCCCAAAATAAAACTGGCAAACATCCCAACAATTGTAATTGTGTGACTCATTCTGGGATGAGAGTGAAGATGGTTTAAAAGACAAACTCAACACGATTCGTTGAGCTGCGGTGCTAATGAGAAACTAGCCTAATTTTTACAGAATTGCGTTTGAGTAAATTAGTTTACGATGTTTTTGGAACAATTGTAGCCTGAGCCCCAATTAATAAGTTTTATGCCTGCGTTCGGAGACTAATTGAGATAATAGTCACATTAAATTGATCCATAACACAGAACTAATCTGCTCAAATGTAATTGCAAATTATTTCGGTAAAGTAGTCAATAAATTCAGCTTAAGCTATTAGCAGAACTTTAAATGCTTCAAGTTTAGAAAACAAACCACATATCTTGTGTGAATGCTTGTCTGACGTTTTCTTATCATCACAATAATAATACAGAAACTTGACTAGATAACTGTAACTAAAACAGCACGCAAGCATAAGTGCTTCATGGTTATTTTTAAGTGTGTGAACGTTCCTTCAGGCTGACAGTCTTGCCATGAGTGTTGTTCAGTTCCAGAGACGCAGTGATTCTGAATGTCCTGCGAGCGCCTCAGCTTTGCTGCGAGCTTTAATCGCAACTCCTCCGCAGCCACGCAGCGGTCGCATGAATTCAAGAGATGAAATGCTTTCAGAAAGGCCAAAATTTTCCAGTCAGACACGCTGTTGGCTTTTCAACTTCTCACAAACACACAGTTAGACTGAAAAGCATCTGTGGATGAGGAATTCACTGCTGTGTAGCAGAACATAACGCTCACCGGTGCAGTCAGTCTGTTTGTGTTTATCACAAGTGACGCGTGCGTGAAGGCGGCCATGACACATCTGCAGGTGTTATGCATGACCAACGTTTTTACTGTTCTTTGTATGACTTTGTTATATCTAGGGTGAACAAAGGAAACGCTCTCAAAATGTTGGTTAACGTTTCAAAAACAACGTTTTCAAAACCAGTTCTTGCAGTAATGCTGAGCGCCACTTTTGTCACTGTCCAACGTTACAAAAACATTAGCCATATTTAACAAATGTTAAATAGAAAATTGCATTATAGCATTTACTGATTAGGCCTAAGACAGAATATGGTTATGCTTTAATTAATATAATAAAGCTTTGCTCAGATGATATAATGCATGAGCTCTGTTTCTTCCGTTCAACATTATTTTACACTAACATCATCTCTGCTTGAGCCCAAGCAGTAGAAGTTCTTTGATGGCTACTGCTCCTGTAAACAGACTCCAGGCTGTCTGGACATCCGTGGGGTTCCTCTCATGTAACATTATTGTGACACACACTGCAGTTCACCTGAAGCAATGGTTCATCCGTAAGGTCCAGCACAGACTCATTTATAGCTTCACATCCGTTAAACTCAGTCTCTGTCCTCAGCTGGCCTGTCAGAGCAACAGATTATAGATATATTACTTTAAAATATCCCAAAACCAATAATTCCTCATTTCCTTTAATCATTTTTTGTAAGATGGAACTGACGTCACCGTGATATTCACACATATAAGTGGGCAGTTAAAAAGGTTTTAGAAAATGATCTCCTTATAATTTTAACAATAATTTTAAGAGGCGAGTCCAGCTGTGCTTTTTAAAAAACACATTTTGCTTTTGAATTTTCAAGCCAATTCCTGTCTGAAAATTCTGTGGTATTACTAAACTGATTCAATTTTTCAATTACGTCATTTGTTCATGCAAAAAGTACAACTAGTTTCAGCCTTTCCTTCTGAAGGAAGAAAAATTATTACTGCGTGAAAGAGCAAACAAAACAAAAGACAGCACGACAAACTGCACAGTGAAGGAAAACATGTTTAGTTTTAGCAAAGCGTTTACATCAACATACAAGTACATCAAATCTTAGCATAGACAACAATAAAATAAAACAAATCATTCTCAGAAAAAAACGTTCTGCTAATATGTTCTTTGTTGTGATGCCATAGAGGAACCAGTATAGTTCCTTAAAGAACCATTGTGTCAAAGGTTCATAAAAGACC
>JBAJNP010013509.1:0-12041 GCA_036877545.1 Yasuhikotakia modesta | reverse complement strand
ATCAAATGTGTGAAGGATGGGGCCGGTCAGACACTGTAGGCCTGAGAAAAAACGCCTTTTTCTTCATGGAAAAATGCAAAACTTTGGCAGCCCGCCACGGTCAGGTTCTTGCACGAAAACTCAAACGCTTCGCAATTTAACATCGCAAAGGCCTTAAGATGAGAATGACACCAACACAAAGTTGATCTGATAAAAACTCTAGGAGAAGTTCGTTAAAGTACAACACGTGAAATTTGTCAAAAATAATAAAAATCCAGATTTAATAAAAAATAAATAATCGCCTGTTGGGATTAGAGGTTCGCTCCAAGAGACTTTTTTTAATGAATTAAAGTGTTCTATGAGTCTACTAAATTTGGTACATGTACGTTAACCGTAGTGCCCTGGGCAGGTTTAGGTGGCGCTATCGAGCCATTTTGCCCCGCCTAATTTCAAAACCTCTAATAGAGTTCCGGTGGGGCTAATAATAATAATAATTTTATTCGCGCGCTTAGTGCGCGCTTATTATTTTACTTCGCACACTTAGTGCTCAGTCCCTAATAATAATAATAATAAACAATACAGAAACAATAGGGACTTTGCACGCTTAGTGCTCGGTCCCTAATAAACAACACAGAAACAATAGGGACTTTGCACGCTTAGTGCTCGGTCCCTAATAATAAACAACACAGAAACAATAGGGACTTCGCACACTTAGTGCTCGGTCCCTAATAATAAACAGCACAGCAACAATAGGGACTTCACACGCTTTGTGCTCGGTCCCTAAAAATCCAACCACACAGTAAGCAGTTCCTAACAAAACACACTGTACAGTCATTATGTATCAATAAATCAAGATGATGGCTCCATGGGAGCAGCAGTGCTGCCCACTGCTCCAGGTGTGTGTGTGTGTGTGTGTGTGTGTTAAAGACCTCTGATGTTAAAGACTGTTTATAATACTCATTCACTATAAAAGGCACATTAAATAAATATTCAATACAGGACACACGCAGCATGGCAAAGCATAAAGCAACTAATGGTAGTATACGAAAAAAACTTAATGCAATTCATTAATTGTAGCAATAATTTCAGCATTTGTTTCAATGAGTGCACAGATGCAGTCCTGCATCAAATATTTAACACGGGTGTGATTCTACTGATCTTCAACAGCCCCCCAATGGTTCTTTATCAGATATGTACACAATTAAATGGTAGGTGCAAGGTGATCCAGCACTATTATTTACATTATCTAGTGTGAAATGTACAAAGATAAAATAACTACTGCTACAGCACACAATTTAAAACGGCACACTGGTGTAATTAAAAACTAGACTGCAAATGGGAGTTTACCTTTTTGGTGGTGATTGTTGTTGAATTTTTTTTATATTTTACTCTGTTCCTGACACAAGTTAATATTTGGCTTTAGAAAATTACAGTGCCTAAATTGTATGTTGCTTTTAGGGTATACACTTACCATTTGGAACTTGGCAGTAAAATCTCCATCCACGTTTGCTGACACAGCAGCTTTTCCTCAGGGCCTACTATGTTAATAGACTCCACAGTTTTTACACATGCTTACATGTTTTTATTCATACTCATCTATGTTTAGTGATAAGAGTAATTCTAATGAATTACCATATATAGAACTCATTACCATATGTTGTGTGAATGTACAAATACTTATTCAAATTAATATTTACATATACACCATTGTGGGTGCCACACATGTGTAAATTTCATACAAATATTACGTGATATACCTAGAATTTGATTACAAATTAAGATGAAGTCAAATGTACTGTAATCGCAAAAAAATGATTTACACTGACAGTGTAATTTCTGCTTTAGGAGAATTCCAATTACTTAAAATGCACAGACAAAACCTCACAAAGCTCTTATGGTCTTGATATCTCCATGACGATGTGTGTTTTTCTTTAAAGAGTGGCGTATCCATAACTAATAGGATTAATTCTCTCAGGCCTGGGCTGCACGAGAACAGCATACACACTTGCTCAAAGATCACAGGTTCTATTCTGGTCCTTAAAACATGTTGGAACACCACCACAGCTTCAGCTGAGCTGGAATGTCTTTAACAGATTCATAACATGCTGAAAACATTCCCAAAACTATTTTAAACTTCGCTCTTCTCTACTGCTAAAGATCCTGAGAAAAAACTTTTGCTTTCTTATCTCACCATCAAACCTTTAATGACTGAGAGTAATCACATCTCTATAAAAAACTCTTCCTTGCTGCCCATTTCCTGCAATCAGATCGGCCTATTATCGGTCATTATTAGTCATCAGACAAACCCAAAGTACCAAAGATTTTAAAATATTCTAGAAGAAATAGGGTAGGACAGAACAAGAACTTATTTTTTAAGAACTTGTGTAAAAAGGTTTTGAGTTGCTATTATGGTTTAAAGATGCAGTGGACGGTTAGTAGAACGTTGCTATGTGGTTATTATTACTATTATAGTGTTCTGAGTAATTTTTAGTGAATTTAGTCATTTATGTGGTTTCTACCTATTTATAGCTGCTTATTATATATTGCTAGTGTTTTTGGATGGTTCATGTCAACAGACTAACCATGTCAATAGAGAACACCCCTAACTGTGGTCAATAGAAACGGCTTTAACTTAAGTCAAGTTGAGTTGAGGTACAGTATTATTAATGGTACAGGGTAATATTAGACATTTAAAGTTTTATGTTTAGGTTTAGTATTAAGCCTGATATACCATAAGAATGAACAACAGTAATAGTAATGGAACAGTAATGATACAAAACAAACTCACAAACATCAGTTCCCCTGTAAATGGAAGGTGTACAATCATGATAAGGAGAGCTATTTCATAATTTTTCAGTATGTTTTACTTTTACATGCAGACAAATCCTATCTGACTAACAACAGCTTAAATAAAATAAAAGTACCATACCATCTGAGTACTCTAACTCCAGTCCAAAGAAAATCTTAAATATCAATTTATCAACCACAGAAACTATTCCATACCTATTCCAGTGACCTTTCAAAAAACTATTCCATACTATTCCAATGACATACAGACACACATTCTCTTGATGGATGGTTGACCACAGATCAGAGTTTCTCTAATGATACAGTCATCTGCAAAGCGGTACTGTTATCTCAACTGCATTTGCCTTGTCTGGATCTTTGACTCTTTAATGTGAGTGTATTTATTTATATTTATTAACACTACAAGAGCAGTGTTGTTACTAACATGTCAGATTTACTTTTCAGGGCCCTTGTAAACTATAACATACTTAATTACACATGTACAACATGGTGCATGCTTCTAAACAAAGCATTTAAAAATACTTTAAAGCAGTTAATTACACATTTCCCACAAGCAATAGCAGAAAGGCTGGGAGAAAGCTTTACTGACGAACTAAGTGCTTTTAAAGGTTACAAAATGGCATAAAGCGTGAATAAATACACACACCCACACAAATATGCAGTGATGCCCACTGATTGTATTTCTTTGAGATGGATTTGGCTGAAAGAAACCTAAATCCGACCTTAATATGTGACAACTCCAACATATGCACACAAATGTATAAAAACAAAAGAAAGCGAGTGCTAAACAATTACAACAGGGTTTTGACAAGTTACTGATTGGACAAAAAACATTTCAAAATTCTAAAATTAAATCACTTTAGGTGAAGATATTGGTACCGGATGGTAAAAGTTAAACTACTTTTAAATTTCTGTTTAGAAGATTTAACTGAACTTTTCAATCCAGTCCAAACACACAACTCAAACTAAGACCTGATCACACTCTCCAGCTGAGTTGTGTCCTGGGGGGTGTATTGCTTTAGAGACAGATGTCCTAAGGGGGTGCTGGTATTGTCTAAAGCGTACTCTAAACAGTTATTACCCACCAAACCCCACCCCCACCCCCCTGGAACCCTTGATCCCTAGGAGACTAAATTAGGTCAGGAATTGGGGGAGACAGAGGTCTGACAGAAAATCTATACATTCTCTTATTGCAATGAAGAGTTACCTAAACTAGAACATGGATTAGACATCTATTGTTAATATCTATAGTTAATTATAATAACTAACCATAGCCCTAAAAGTAAACTTTAAAATCAATCATTTATGTCCTGCTTTTAGGACACTTTTGTTTAGCAAACAATTTTGTACTCAAGCTACAGCTATAGATATGCATATGCACACACAGACAAAAAGAAAATCCAGTCTAGTATAGTTATAGAACAGCAACTTCTGTCAGGCACACGTTTCTAGAATACCAGCGTATAGGAAACCAAATAAACAGTCACCATTCACAACATGCCAACACACACACACAGACACACGCAGTTTAAACCCAACAGCTCTAACATCAATCAGCGAAGTGTTTAAATGTTGGCACACATGCACACAGCTAGTTATAAACATAATTTAGCCTTAACTCACACTTTCAGTATTTTTACAATTAAAAAATCCTTATTTAGAATATTTTAAGGCATTTTTTTCAAACGAGGGCGCCCTCAAAAGGAGGATCAGCTTTTCAGCAGCACCCCGAACACACACACAAACTTAAACTGAAGCATTGAAATATTTTTAAACAACTACTCCAAGAGCCATAAAGACACATACGCACACAAAATGATACTGAAACATGCTGAAATAACACCAAAGACTTGAGTGTTAGGATGTTTCATGCGAGTGTATTCTCTTACCTGTAGGCATTGCAGTTAGATCCGTATTTTATCACATTTCCACATAGTATTCCAGACAAGTGCCCCCCTACAAACATATAGACAAAACACTCTTCTAATCCTTTTACAAAATCACTTTACATTCTCGTCTGCACGAGAAGTGATAGTATATCTGCATTAACACACACAATAAGAAAATCCTTGGGTCACACATAAAGCGCTGAACGCTGAAATGCTTCTTTCAGCCTTCTTGTCACTCACACTGTGCAGCAGTCCTGGATTTTTCTCTCTCCTTCCTTCCCAAATCTCCCTCCCTGTGACTCCTCCCCCTTATGACCGCAACACATTAGGAGCTCAGACTTCCAAAAAACTTTTCTCTGGCTGTCTCATTTAACCTCCTGTGAAGTCTAGGATTTTTTAAAATGTTAATCCTCAATTATTTATAGTTTTTTTTTCTCACACATTCATAAAGAAACAGGGGGTCAGGTCAGATCAATAGCTGAGAACAGCCCCATATAAAGACACCCCCATTCCCATACAAGACAAGCTCACTCTGCCTTCAGCAACAATGCACCACAACTGTTTGATCAAACACTATCAGTCAGGGCCATTTGTTTCTGTACCCTAATGTGTTTGATTAAATAATAAATACTGTGTTACACATTGACAATTCAGCACCTTCTTACCTAACTAATTAGCTATCTAACTAGTTAACAAAACATGAAGGAACCAAATAAGCAAATCAAAAGAATAAACTAAAGAAAACCCATATCCACCAGCTAAATAACTAATGAACAAACTGAAGTGCTACAAAATAAAACAATGAAAAATAAACAAATATATATTATCATAACAATTTGGCTGTTCAAAAATATAATATAAACTAAATACTTTTACTTATTTACAATTTACATTTGTCAACATCTATTTAGAAATCATTGTATTGCTGAAGTAAACCAGGCTTCTGGTTTGTTATATTTATGCTGAGTTCAAAAGTGCATGGACATTGTCTGTGCATCATGACTATAAAAATGCTGTGTCTAGAATGACATTAAAAGATGCCCAGCAAAATACAGTAAAAGTAAATACTTAATGATACACAGATAAGTATGATAAGAAAATACACAGATTAAACATCTATTTGCTTTTTTAATGTTTCATAAAGAGCACCTCTGTGTGTGCCCTCTACATTCATACATATTGCTCACAATACTGTAATTTAGATTTCAAATCATGTTTTAAAAAATAAAGAAGTAACTAATCTTTCTGTAGTTTGTCTGTTTTACTTGACATTTGATTTGTGTATAGAATGCATATTTCTTCGAATGAACTTCATGCAGCCATCAGTAAACAACAGACTGCTCACCCAGAGGCGGTGTCTATTGCGGGGCATTTTAATCACTCAAACCTAAAGACAGTGCTCCCCAAATTCCACCAAAACATTTCCTGTCACACCAGAGGAAACAAAACTTTGGACCATGTCTACACAAACATGGCTGAAGCCAACACTGCGACCCCCCTCACCCACCACGGCCAATCAGATCACCTGTCTTTGTTCCTTACCCCCAAGTATTCACCCCTCATCAACCGTGTGAAGCCATTAGTGAGAACCATCAAAGTATGGCCAGAGGGGGCAGACTTCACACTCCAGGACAGGTTTCAAAACACTTACTTGAGTATGTTTGTTAATATGTATCTAGCTCAAGCATCTGTGCCAGCATGCTTCAAAACCACATCCATAGTACCAGTGCCGAAACACTCCGGCCCAAAATGCCTAAATGACTACCGCCCTGTGGCACTTATGCCCATCATTATGGAGTGCTTTGAGTGGCTGGTCCTGGCACAACTTAAGGACCCTCTCATGACAACCCTGGACCCATATCAGTTTGCTTACCGAAAAAACAGGAGCACGGAGGACGCAGTCTCCATAGCACTGCACTCTGTACTCACCTGGACAATAATAACACCTATGCACTAATGCTGTTTGTGGACTTCAGTTTGGCATTCAATATCTGCTCCTCTACCATCACTCTCAACACCGGGGTAACACAGGTCTGTGTGCTGAGCCCCTGCCTCTACTCCCTCTTCACCCTCGACTGCAGGGCCTTGAATGGATCTGTTTGCAGACAACACTACGGTGATTGGACTTATCAGCAACAATGATGAGACTGTCTACAGGGAGGAGGCCCAGCACTTAGCCACTTGGTGCACAAATAATAACCTGCTAATAATAACCTGCTCCTTAACACCACCAAGACCAAGGAGCTCATTTTGGACTTCAGAAAGGAGAGAGGTGGCACACACAATCCCATCCACATCAACGGAATGGCTGTTAAGTGTGTCTCCTGCTTCAAGTTCTTGGGGACCCACATGTATGAGGACCTGTATTGGACCACCAACACATCCAGCCTTGATAAGAAGGCTCACCAGCGTCTGTTCTTCTTGAGGACACTAAAGAGGAATCAGATGTCCTCTGCCATCCTGGTGAACGTCTATCGCTGCACAATAGAGAACATTGCATGTTCTCTGTTCTCAATGCATGTTCTCAACAGAGAACACAGTCTGGTATGGGAGCTGCTTTGTCGCGGAGCACAACTCACTACAGGTGATGAAAACAACTCAGCACTCGGCGCATCACAGGAACTCCACTTACTGCTGTTGAGAACATCCAAACTCTGTCTGCGTCGAGACACAGATCTTCACAGACTCTTTCCACCCCACCCACAAACTGTTCTCTCCCCTGCCTTCTGGCAGGCGCTTCAGGAGCTGGTGGACCAGAACCAGCAGACTGAGGAACAGCTTTATTCCAAGAGCTGTCTCTATACTGAACTCTACAACTCAGTGACTCCACTACACTCTCATATACACATACTCACTCCTTTAACTACATCAATAGCATAATAATAATTAATGTTACTCTGTTTTTTCTTTACCGGACCATCTATGCACTTCTGGACACTACCACCAATGGCTGTTCCCTTCCCTGCCTTCCAGCAGGTCCTTTAGGAATCTGTGGACCAGAACAAGCAGTCCAAAGACCATCATTTCACTACTGAATTGCCTACACGTTCATTTGCCTACAGTACAATGCATTTTACTGCATTGTTTGCACTTTGCTGCCCTACGTTTTTCAGTAAAATTTTGCTTGTATCATATCTGTAAATATGGTTGCCCTGTACTTGTACATGTACATGTGTAATGATAATAAAGTTGAATCTTATGTGATCTAATATTTAAGGTATAGCACAGCAATACATAATTACTATGTAGTGTAATTGTTAGGAGGGGAAAATCCTTCTCACACCCAGATAGGAATAAAATGTGACCCGATCTGGCAAAATGAGCCGGATGTCTCAAAGTTTCATTTTAAGATAAGGGCCAATAACGTCATAGCACAAGACTTATACATTTAGGACTATAAACGATCAAGTAACATACAAATTGATTTACATTCTTATCCCAGCGTGGTGAGCATATTTTTTGTTGTTTATAAGTCATTTGTAATAAATAAGAATTTCCCCTGCTTTCATTCTTGCTGTTAGTTCTACTTTTTAAATACTTGCAGTACAATTTAATGTGTTACTATTTTACTTTTACTTAGATAATTTCTGTCTGGATCATTTTGGTTTTAAGCAAATAAAGGTTTTACTCAGCATCTATCTGCACTTTTATTTAAATATATATTTTTAAGTACATTTTACATCCCTGGTAATAATACATTTTAACGAGAATGGGTGGAATACTCTGCAGTGACCACAATTCCCAATTGGTAAGGCTATTCATATTCAGTGACCCAAATTACACCCACCTTCCAGCTTCAGCATGCAGCCTCTCTTTCTCACTCTCTCTCTCTTACACACGCAATGTCCTGAAAAACTTTGCTGAACTACTTTTTACACTGACAATAATCTAAACACACAATACCCATGCACCCAATAACCTACCTAACCAATTGCCTAGGTGCCTAAATGAAGACATACTAGGCGTTTGAATGTTTACATATATAACTAGTTGAGATTACAAATGTTGCATAGTTTACCAGTGTCCTGGTAGTATGGTGGTACCCATTAATACTAAAGGTGCCAAAGTAAACTTGATAAATGTTCATATTTTACATACATAAGCCCAATATCTCATAAATATACAATTCATCTTTTAAGCACGGTACTTGGTTTACTCACTGTACCAAGGGTTATTAAAGGTTAATAAAGGATTTTGATGCACATTATTTGCACATAATTTCTTGTAACTTTTGTCAGAAATATTTGCATAATAAACGTTATAATACAAAGCTAATGTAATCTAAAACTACACACATAAGTGTAAGGTCTTTCTTCAGTTTTCTGCAAAACAAGCCTGAATACTGAATACTGTATTAGTAATGTGTTTATAATATAAACATATTTTTAAACTTTATAAACATATTTATAATGCAATTTACAGTATAAACAAATAATAACATAATAATAATAATACCAGTATACCAAAGAAATCCCCATCGTCCACATTCAATATTGGGTGGGGGTGTGCAGGCTGTCAGGAAAACAGCTGTTGTTATGACAACAGGTCTGTGGTTACCCATGCAGTAGAGTTACAATTGGCGGGACAGCCCACACAAAAGAGCATCATTAATAAGCCAGTCAGTCTCTCTCACAGAGAGACAGAGAAAGAGTAAGAAAGCATAAATAGTCACAGGCACACACACTTACCATTACTCTCACTGTTTTTGGGTAAATTATATGAAAAAGGTGACATGTTTTTGTTAGATATGGTAACCCATACCCGAAATGTGACCTCTACATTTAACCCATCATTGGTGAGAAGTGAACACACACTGCAATTTGTGAACACATACCCAGAGCAGTGGACAGCTATCCCTGCGGGGTCCAGGGACCTAATAGGGGCCACTCGGGTTAGGTGCCTTGCTCAAGGGCACTTGCTACTTGTCGGCACTGGATTCAAACTAGCAACCTCCTGTATACAAGCCCAGGTCTTTAACCAGTAGACCACAACTGCCCCAAAAGTTATTGTCAGAAGTGGGACTCAAACCCACGCCCCAAGGAGAAACTGCAACCTGTATGCCTCAGAAATTGCAACCACTCAGCCATCCTAACTTAATCAGGATGTTAGGAAATGTTAGGAATATCGGGATGGTGTTTGAAAACAAGCCTAATGGAGGCTAACAAGCTCCTAGCCTCTATCTTTTCTGCCTAGACCATCACAGCCTTCAAGAAACAACTTACAACACATAAGTTTTGCTTTTAGAATAGTTTCGTTTTTAGAATAATATATAATAATATAGAATAATAAAGTATAATAATAGAATAATAATAAATAGATGAATAATAAATAAATCAATGTTATGTAGCTAACTTATATAGCTTGCTTACAGTGTGTGTGTGTGTGTGTGTGTGTGTGTGTGTGTGTGTGTGTGTGTGTGTGTGATGCAGGAAGTATCATTTGGACTCATATCATCCTGCTGGGTGAGCAGTCAACAGGAGGTGGAAATGGTCTCCCTCTGATAAACACATGGATGTGTGCATGTGTGCAGGTTTAGCTATATTTACATATGAGGGCCGAGTAAAACATCATGATAACCAACTTATGAGGACATTTTACTTTTATTACTGCCTTAATGAAATAATGAAAATGTTAAAAATAAAAGTTTTAGTACTGGTAGTTTTGGGTTTGGTATAGCTTTTAGTGGGGATAAAAGGTCTGTGAATGTCCCCAGATCAGAAAAATCTAATATTTAACAGTAATTTAGGATATTAACAGTATTCTAAAACCTTGCTTAATGTCAAAAAGATCATCAAAAACAATCAGCACATTTATACACTCATGTAATGGTTTTAACTTTAGTATGTTTCTAGTACCTTGTCTGTTTAATGTTGAAAAATAACCATTACTGAGACAAAAAAAATAAAGACAATGATGCAAAACATTCTATGTAGCTACATACAGGCAAGTTTGAAACTAGTAAATACATGACATGAAAACATACAAATATTAATTGGTATCTAAACATCCTTTAAACGTGTTAATGTACGGTTTATAATGGTGCAAAAAAAGTTCATATTAAGTATATTATTATAGCATATATTACACAACTATTATTAAGTGTATAAATATTAGAATATATAATTGTCTAGAATAGACAATATAGAATATATATATATAATATATTGTCTAGTGTGTAATAATTGTATATTTTCCAGTGATATATTGCTTTACTTGTAAGCATAAACCTCACTAAATGTAGTATACACATACCGTACACTGTGTGCCAGTCTACTGTTATTTTGTATACACAGCTTTTTAAAATAAACATTTTCAGATCGGACATGCCAAGGAAAGTGAACTCATAACTACCCATATCAACTAAATAGTACAGTTGACAACTGAACAGTTGACATAAACTGACATATATGACCATTTGTAGTATAAACTGGTAAAATTCCTCTGAATTGAAAACAGATATAAACTCACCTTTAAGAAGATTTTCTACTATTTTCTGCCATCTGAATTGATTTACATAATATTCTTGAGGGTAAAATCCTTTGTAAAGGTAATTCCATGTCGATGAATTCAGGTTTGTTCACCATTTGATACATTCACAAACATGCGCACACCGCACGATTGCAATCTGCAAGATTGACTCTCAGAGAGAGAGAGAGAGACAGACAGATCTTTAGATATATAGAGCATATATCTAAAGATCTTTCTACTACGCACAGACTGACACAATCAAAGTATCTGGATCAGTCAATGCTGCAGGCATTAAAAATTAAAGAAAGTACTGGAACAAAAAGAGATTTTGAGAAAAATAAAGTGAGAGAAAGTGGAGAGAAAGGAAGGGGTTAAGAAAACGAGAGAACAGCTAAGGGTGAGCCATCATCCTCTCTACACACATGTACAATTGGGTCATTTTAAAGAGGTTACACAGAAATAGACTGGTCTAAAAACAGTCTAAGACAAATATTGAAATGATTTTTGTTCAGTCTTAAGTTAGTGCTTTAAACACACACGGGTGTAACTGCAGAAATAAGAAACTTTGGTTGACCTTCAGTACACAGAAATGGACACCTCCATTACCACACACACACAAACACACACACTAACGTCACCAGAGGAAATCAGTGAAATTGTGAGACATGAAACATTGTCATGGCGAATAACAGTAGCATTGTTGGATAATTGTCACAGAGGAAAGTCCCCTCAGTAGGGTCCAGTAGTCATTCCTGCATCCTCAGGCTTCCTCGGTATTTCCACCACACCTCATTTGTTTCATATATACATTTATACACTCACATACTTATGACCTTATTCATAATAAGTAATACAAAGCAATATACATAATAATAACTGTCATTGTAACACTGATGT
>JBAJNP010013508.1:0-12041 GCA_036877545.1 Yasuhikotakia modesta | reverse complement strand
TCTGAGGAAGTTTTATGACGACTCTTCTCGCAGTCAGTGAGAAAGTACAGTGTGTTTGTGACTCTGATTTACAGGTCACCAGTTATTCTTTGTGAGCGCAACCGCACAAACAACACATCAACAACAACAACAACAACACATCAACAACAACACATCAAACACACACATTAACAACAACAACAACAACACATCAACAACAACACATCAAACACACATATTAACAACAACACATCAAACATACACACACACACATTAAACACACACACATGCACACACATTAAACACACACACATGCACACACATTAAACACACACACATGCACACACATTAAACACACACACACGCACACACATTAAACACACACACACACATTAAACACACACACACGCACACACACACACACACACTAGCCAACAACCCTTTTTCAGCTGACTGTACAACACTGTTTACACAACACATGCTTACCCAGCTAACAGCCTTAGGTTGTAAAAACGTTTCCGTAATGTTTATATTAGCAAAGTACCAAATAATGTTATATTGAAAGTTCTAGTAGAGAGATGTTATTCAAACCCTGTAACATTTAAAGTTTCAGGAACAAGTTAAGAACAATGTTTATGATTTATGATACATACATAAAACAGGTTGCATGCAAGAACATTTTATGAAACCTTTAAGTGAACGTTAGCCAATGTTCAGAGAACGTTCCCTGTTAGCGGTCACCACCTTATCTGCTCATCTGTTAGGACCCACTACACGACACACAGAAAACAAACACAGGCCACACACGACAAACTCAAGCGGAAACTGAACCTCGTATGAATCAAACTTGAAATGACGTAGAAGTGACTTAATGCGACAGTAACAGCTCAACAATCCCTCAGACGCTACAGTGTAACGTCACAAACCGCTGATACGTCACGATGGACGGCTGCACTGTTTCGTCATCGGCGTAGGAATGCCTGGAATGACACGCTGTGACATCACGAAACACCTGTTTAGCTTCCTCGCGTCCCGTTATGTCACCGCGACCCCGTACAGGAAAAACTTCACAGACGTCGGCCGTAGACGGTCGGACGTGTTCGGAATATTTACACGACCGGAACCGTGTCTCACTTACCTCGAGACGGTCCAAACTGACGAAACTGGCTATTGCAAATCCATCAATAACATCCTCCTCCTGGGAACCGGATTCGCTTCTCTTCCGTCGGGGGGGTCGCTGGGCTCTGCCCGAGGATGTCGAGCGCGGCGGTGCCTTTTTGCCCGGACTTCGCTCCAGTTCGGAACCCGACGAGGGGCTCTGATTGCGGGCTTCCCCGACGTCCGCCTCTTGCTTCCGTCCCCTCTCCCGCTGCGAACGGGATCTGCGACTCTGCTTCACTTTCCCTTCCATTTTAGAAAATCGCCGCGATGTCCACCTCCAACGAAACCAACCCGGTTACGCAAAAGCAGTCGATCACACCCCCGATCGATAAAACACACCCATAGATTGAAACAATAGGTAAACAATTTACGGCGTGACCTTGGATGCGACGCTCCGTATTACGATAAACAAACAAATGTTCAACTGATCCATGCAGGTCGGGCGAATATAATCCAGATCGGGTCAAAACGCCGCGGTACCGGGTCGAAGCCAAACAGGTGCAAAATGGCTGTTTAATTACCGGAGTGCGGATTCCGCGCACACGGGAACTTTGTTGCATAAAACAACATCAACGCCTGCATACTGCAGACAGCGCGGTGGATGCATGTCGCTGGCCCTGCTTTTCTACCCAAATCGTGACCCAAACAAAACAATAACGATCCGGAAAATATCCGCGTGCCTGTCAAACAATTCAGGAGAGAAACGCAGGAGCGTAAACCGCGCGGTGTCGCCAAGTTTCATCCGCAGAAACGCGTTTCATTCTGTAACGCAACCGTGAAGCGACACCATGAAACCATTTCCAGAAAACACGGTCCGCTTCTAAGTCCTGGTCGTCAAACTGAAAGCGCTATTATTCCCGAAGCGAACCTTCAATACACGATCCACCGAAACGCATCCGATTCCCAACCAGGAAAGAGTTCCTTATCCAGCCGAGAGTAAGTTGGATATATCCATTCCTGAACATGGTCCGTGCGCGCCTGCGCTGCTGCGGCTTAAGGGAAAGACGTCGGTGTCTTTTTCTGAATATGCAAAGCTTCGCTAAGTGGCTTTAAAGAGACAGTGAGGATCAAATCTCATCTCGTCTCGTTTCTTGCTCATCAGAAAAGCGCCGTGCGAACCGTAAACGCTCGCAGTCGAGCGAACTGACGCACTTCCGCCACTTCTGCGACTGCCGAAGGAAGTGAGATGGTTTATTATGTGCCGCAAAATTACTCCGAGGAAGTTATTTTTCGTGGCATGTCATCTGTGTGTCGTTTGCACATGTTCTTCTGTCAGACAGGTCTGTCTGTCTGTCTATCTATCTGTCTGTCTGTCTCATATCTATCTATCTATCTGTCTGTCTGTCTATCTATCTATCTATCTATCTATCTATCTATCTATCTATCTATCTATCTATCTATCTATCTATCTGTCTATCTATCTGTCTGTCTGTCTGTCTATCTATCTATCTGTCTGTATATCTATCTGTCTGTCTGTCTGTCTGTCTATCTATCTATCTATATATCTATCTGTCTGTCTATCTATCTGTCTGTCTCATATCTATCTATCTGTCTGTCTATCTATCTATCTATCTATCTGTCTATATATCTATCTGTCTGTCTCATATCTATCTATCTATCTATCTGTCTGTCTATCTGTCTGTCTGTCTGTCTATCTATCTATCTGTCTGTCTCTATCTATCTGTCTCATATCTATCTATCTATCTATCTATCTATCTATCTATCTATCTATCTATCTATCACACATTTCCTAGGTTTAAACTCAAAGTTCAAGGGACCATTTGTAAAGTCCAGTACCAGTTATTTTATTTACGTCCTACAATCTTCTTCTCACTACATTCTTAATGCAGTTCAATTTCTCTGTTCTTGCTTTTCTGGAGCTGTTTTGTGAAATGGCCTTAAATTTCTGAAAGCGATGAGTTCTGATGAACTGTGTGTGTGTGCTGAACTCGTTCATCACATTGACAGGCTCAGTTTAGTTTTGTGGACACAAAGCTCAGGGGAAGGAGCTCACAAGCCTCTTTAAGCCACACTTACCACCCACAGTCCACAGGGAAAGCATTACTGCAACAACAGCCATCGCTGGTCTTTGGGCTTGTGAAACAGCCCACAGTCATGTGTGCTTTAATTATTAAACAGAATTAAATTCCTTCTTTTATTTTGTTCACGTGTTACTTAAAAATGGTTCGATTAAATCTCACTTTCAAACAGCGTTCTTCAAATGATGTTCTTACTTTCTTTTCACGTCTAGCAAAGAGCAGCAGCAACATTTTTTAACATTTCTTGTGTTCCAAAGCAGGAAGAAAATCGTGCAGGTTTTTAATGACATGAGGGTTTGTAAATAGTGACATAATTTCGTTTTTAAATGATTGCTTTAATAAGTATCCCGGCATGAACACTTACTGCACACAAGTTACACCCTGAGGCAAACTGAAGGCATTATTTTTCAGCTGGGCATGCAGTACAGGTAAGCAAACTTAAAGCAATTAAATGAAATATGCCAAATAGGCAATAGCTTCTTACTTTCTTTTTGTAACTGTATTTTATTGGTGAAACTTCAGGAAGGCAAGGGGTGAACAGCGAATAGGATTTTTTCTGTTACGATGACAAAAACAAATAAACAGACAAACATTGTGTCTCCTTGGTGTGTCTTTCATTACATCTTCTATCTTTAGGAATCACGCACAAATGCGCAGTATGTGAATCTAGTCCCTGTATGATCTCCAGGTCTTCGCTGTCGTCATTATAATGCAGATTCGCTCTGAAGCACTTGCTGTAAACCTGCATTTCAGTGTGATGATGTCACATGGCCCCTGAAACATGAACTAAACCGCAACAGGTCGCTGTGGCTTCGGTCACCTCTGCAGTCTGGGACTTTTATTTTCCATAAAATAATTCAGCTTTCTGTCTGCAGTTATAGGCTCTTACTCACCGAGAGGTTGCCTTAAGGCAGAGAGTGAACATCTGTCCTCCAGAGAGTACACACACACTCAAGATCATCCAAGTCATCCAGACTTATAAATGATTCATTTTCACCCAAGCCCAGCAGTAATACAGTACAGTGCTATCAGGGCCGCTGTGGGCTTGTCATGTTTTATGACACCCAGAGCAATACAGTTCTGATGATACTGTAGGATAAGTATATAAAGAAATATATAAAGAATCTGTCCAATAATCCCTCCGTCCAATCAGAAGTCAAGCTGACATCCACCTATTCAACCATCCATCGTCCATTCATCCATCTATCTATCCATTCATCCACCCATGTCTTAAGCACAATCCATGAAAGTCAAGCATCTAAAATTACTCGGTTACACAGCAAAGGTCAAACTCTGCTGGGCTGGAATGATTGAATGAGTGAATGGAGAGTGTCAGCAGGGCTGGAGACGGTGGGTGTGTAAGATATATATCATTATCAGAGGAGAAACATAATGGATGTGAGATTGTCTCTATTTTAATAAAACTCTAGTGGAAATTATTGGCAGGCTTTTGAAAGTGACTTGAGTTTCATTGAACGCATCACTCTAAATTAGATTAGTCACTCGCTGAAATGAAATGTGATGTTCTGCTGATATAAATGTCAGAGTAAATGGCATGTAAAATGTGAATACATCCAGCCTTCTTTCTTCTCTCGCTCTCTCTTTCTCTCTCTCCCTCACGAGATACACCTTCACTTGCAAATACCTCCATTCCCAAACAAACCTCAGAAAAATCACATAATCCAAATCAGTCAAAGGCTCCGCTCCACATTTTTGTAGGAATTCTAAAATGAGTTCTATTGATTTTTGCCTCTCCGCCCCTCCGAGCTAAACCCACATCCCAACAGACTGTGTTATGTCAGTTCAGCTTTTCTTTGAAGATATCAACACAAATCAATAAGGCTTTGGAAGAGCAGATACAGTATCCATGAAGTGTGGACAAATTTGCCGTACCTGAGCTTTGATTGATTCTGCGGAACACACTGATGGTTATCCTGCTAACAGACTCCAGCGTTCCTGTCTGATAATCATTCCTATTGTACTAGATAGTGATCTGGAGAGCTGGATCCTAAAATCATGGGATGAAATCACAAATGTGATGACTTAAGATTTCTAGCATCTCATCTACTGTGATGTATAAGAAGAATCAAAACATGATGCCCGTCCCGGCCTCTCTCTCTCTCTCTCTCTCTCAGTCACTGTAATTGTTTCTTAAGAAAACAGAAGCTACTTTCTCTCGCATGATTCACAGTTCAGAGGAAAAACCACATATTGGTGCCAATGCCTCGGAGTCACACAAACTGAGCTAACAGGGAACATCCAGAACATCCAAATATCATACATATCAAATATCAAAAACATTGTTATTAAGTTGTTTGTGGAACATTATATAAATGTTAACGAATTAAAAATGCTTGAGTAACTGTTTGAATAGCCAAACAGTTTTATTTATATAGAGCTTAAAGCAGCTTTACTTATAACACAAATGAAATTAAAAACAATTTCCAAAAATTGTATTTAGAAAAAACATTCCAAGAACTTTCAAAAGAAAGTTTCTAATGTTTTTATTACTTAATGGAAATGTTAGGAAAGGGTTGTTACAGACTAAAATTGTTAACTGAGAGGATGAAAAAGAAAGACTTTGAAAGCCAGACAGAAAATCCGACAGACAGATTGAAGCAGAACACAAGTGCTCTTCTAACAGGATCAGGTAAACAAATTATATCAGCCATACCACAAATCTCTTGACTTTCCAAACTCTTTATCTGTGTGTGTGTGTGTGTGTGTGTGTGTGTGTGTGTGTGTGTGTGTGTGTGTGTGTGTGTGTTTATTTAAGCATACATTCCTAAAGGTCAGCAAAATCCAACACATCTGCGCAAGACTGTGTGTGTGTGTGTGTTTCAACATTACAGTGGTCATTTAAATTCAGCTTAAATTCAATTTAAATTGAACCTGAGTTTTATGACTGTGATGATAAAATATTCAGCTCCACACAAACTCCAGAGCATTAATCCAGATCAGAGACATCTGTACACACACATGCAGAAACTCTGTGTCTCTGTACGGCCGCTGAACTGCTGGGCAGTTTCTCTGCTATCCTGTGTGAAGAAGTAAAGACAGCGCTGTGGTGAGGAGATGTGAGGAGACAGAGGTGTGTGCAGAACACAGAACAGAGACAGAGATGAGAACGGCCCCTGACTGTCCTCCCGGTGGGGTTCCTTATTCTGCCATTTTCTGTCTGGCTTTCTGTCTTTGTTTCTGTTTCTCTCTCTCTCTCTCTCTCTCTCTCTCTCTTTCTCTCTCTCTCTCGCTCGCTCACTCACAGACACTCCAAGGTCTCTTTAGTTAAAACTGTGATTCTGTTATCAAGGATCAAACACACATCATGACGGTATTCCTGCCTTCAGCCCAGCGTTTGTTTTCATTCTTCTGTTACACACTGGGTCTCTTATGGAAAGTCTTGCTTTAAAATGCTTATGTAATGTGACTCTCTCTCCCTCCTCTGTGTTTTAAAGATACATGTTCTAAAATACTGTATGTACATCTGAGCAAGACCTAGGCTCTAATTTAAGCAAATTTAAACTTAAACAAACTAGAAAAACATTTAATATAGGAGCCATAATAAGAAACGTAATATAAAACAAGAAACGTAATATGTTTAAGACAACTACACCTGGAGAGTGGCTACCGTTCTCTCAAAGTTTTTGAGGGAAAATTTGAGAGTTCTACAAATTTGGAAACATTAAATGGAAACATTAGGGAAACGTTCTTACAACTGTGTTCGTTGGTACATTGATCCCTGCAGCCAATTTATTGGTTTAATTCAGAGAGGTGGTGTCCTTGCTAATTGATTCCTCGCCTGTTTGAATTACCTACAGGCATAACATCCGATGACTAATGACCCACAGAAATCTACCTTTTACAAACTGGACCACCGCAAGCCCGATTCCCCCCGCGGCTGCCGGGCCGCGGCTGCAGTTAGTAAGACCTGTTCTCCTCCATTGATCAGCCCTGTACAGTGCTAACGGCTCTCATCAATTATGGATCATTTAAGGAGAGGGCGAAGCGTCTATTGATCTGGAGAGAGATAGAGAGAGAGAGATGCAGTGTGAGTCAGCATCATAAAGTGAGTGTTGATTTTCCCCAAAGCTTTTTAATGATCAAATTATCCCTCAAGCTTTTGTTTATGTATAGTGTCAGTAGAGAGAGAGAGAGAGAAGACTATAACTCACTCGCTCATTTCCCAGTCTTAAGTAAAGAGACCAGGTTCATTACCAGAGCTGTAACTATAAACTACATGGCCAAAGGTATGTGGACACTCCCTTTAAGTGCGGCTATTTCAGAGACATCTGTTACTAACAGGAACATAAAGTCATGCAGTCAGCTACACAGTCTCATTAAACAAACCTTCTTAGCAGAACGGGCCATAACGTTTTCTGTGTGCACTGCAGTGTGAAAGTGATGCTCACTGAACCTAGTGTGACTGAACTGAGCTGGGCTGGACCAGAAGCCCAACCAGAGACCAGAACCCCTCCCTGCAGATATCAGCTTTAGGTTGTATGTAGGTTTCTGTAACATTTCCATTGAGTCATAAAAAACATTCAAGGACAGTTTTTTCTTAGACGTTGTATTAACATTATTGCTTGGTTATGCACATTTTTCAAACATTTTTAATAACGTAGTTTCTGAAACGTCCCACAAACTCTTTGAGAAATATTTTTCCTAATAAATGATATCAAATCTTTATATAGACAATAAAATGTTAACAAACATTCTACTTGTTTCTGCAAGAACGTTTATGTTAACTTTGAAATAACTTTTAGAGAACGTTCTGAGAATGTTACCTGATAACTGGGCTGTCCTCACTGATGCGCAATCATGAGTCGTGTTTCAACATCTTGCAAAAAGCTCTTCCAAGACTGCCAGCAGTTATAATATCAAAGAGAAAAACAAATGTTCTTTAATGCCTGAAATAAAACTTTAAACAAGCACATATGGCTGTGATGCTCAAACATTCACGTACGTCTGGCCATGTGGAGTAAATTCAGCCTTCTGGATATCAAAACATCTCAGGTGTGTGTGTGTGTGAGTGTGTGTGTTTGCCAGCAGTACTGCGGTTCGCCACAGGAAGTTAGAATAATAACAGACCAAACCCACCACACTGTCATGTTCAGTGATGCTCCTCGCTGGAGCGTTGTTGCCGGTCTGCAGGGGCGTCATGGCAACTGATCTGGCACCTAGACGCTCAGTTCCTCTCTCCAGGGCCTCGTCACTGTGTCTGAAAGAGAGAAACTCTTGACATGCAGAAAACTTGCAGCTGTAAGATGAAAGCGCTGTGCATGGGCAGTCATGTTTCTGTGATGCTGTAAGCGCGGGTTCTGCACAGCCACAGGAAATAACAGATGACACCTCACAAGCTGCGGGTCGTAGGTCAATAGTCTGACACGTGCCACTTAAGCGACTGTGACACAGGCTGCTTGACAACCCGAGCCAAACACCGTGTGGCCCATAGGGGCTGTTTTTAAAATCCTATGAGGACCTGGTGTGTGTTTACATATATTTATAATGCAGACGGACACACAGACTAACACAGTGAACTGCAGTCCACACCACAGCTTGTTCAGGCCAAAACGTTCTAAAGGAATTTTGTAATGGTTTTAAAGGGAACTATAATGATCCCTGTGGGTTCTACCAGTAACGGGTTGGGTTCTACTGGAGGGATGTTATCTGACAAGTGGGAACCAACCGAACACCATTTAATTCCAGTGGAATAATGCCCCAAATGCACTACAGAAATGGTTTTAATGGGTTTAATGGTCATTGGCTCATGGTTTGTAATGGTTTTGTAGTAGAAACCAATGTCGTCTTATGTTTCTCAGAAGGTTAATACCATATGTACAGTATATGTTCCTCTCCTCATGTACATTAAATCTCAAGACAGTAGTAGCCAACATTTGCTAACACCACATTTTACAATTTATGACTTATAAAATAAATTCATCCTTAGAATTTCTAACATGACAGAAAGAAAATAATATTGTATCCTACAATCACTTCATTTTTTGTTGTTTAATACACAGCCAGTGTAAAAACACTTTGGGTTTTGCTAAAGCACTGCAATGTGAAACAGGCCTAACGCTCTTGTTATCGCACACGTCTAAATACACAAGCGTCTATATGTGAGTTATGGTGAGTATGCTGTGCTAAGTATGCTGAGTGTTTATCAGCAGGCATCTGAACTCTCCTGCCCTTCCTGGAAACCAGCCACACGATGAGGCCAGTGTGAAATCTCACATTCATGAATTATAGAGAAAACTGAGCTTTACAACAACACTGAGCTGCTCGGCTTTAATGCCAAACAGACACATCAGAGATGAGATAAACTCAACCCTATTTTAATCCGTTATCTTTAAAGCTGCGATACAGTAGATTCTGCAGACGCTGTGTACAGCTGCTGGATCCTGTGAGACGGTGATTTATGTGTTTAGATGTTTTTCCCGCAGCTCAGTTCATGGTTTTCTGTTTGTTGAGGTTGTGTAATGATGAACTTTGATCTGAAAAGTGTTCTGCAAAAAACTGTCAGGTCAGAGGACGCATTCTAAGAAATAAGTGACAAAACAAGCAGTCTGAGATGAGGAAATTACAGTTTAACAAGTCTAAATGTGTTAAAACATTCTGCTAACTGAAATAAATGTGGCGTAAATATTATTTTAAAAACGTATTTTAAAATGTTGCCTTAGCAATAAACCAAAATACATTTACTAAAATTATCATTAAAATGATTTACTGAAAATAAATGAAAATGACATGAAAACTGAAATGAAAACATTTCCTCTCATTTAACAATATTAAAATAAATAACAAACAATAACAAGATAATAGCCATAAATGTAACTAAAAATAACATGTAAAAATAGAAATTCATTCAAAACAGAATAAAACTAAAAACAAACTATATTAACTGAGCTCTGAGACCCAGTAAACAATTTTGATCTTGTGTTGAATGATTTGAGATGAACTCTGCAGTAACACAATGGAAACATTATTTACAAACCGTTAATTGAATAGAAAAAATCTATTCAGTAGTGTGTGTGGCTTTTCTGTAACACCCAGTAATGTTGGCTCAGCGCCTGACCGAGATTGCCAGACACAGTAAATTGTCTATGTGAGACACAGTACTTTTGTGTGTGTGTGTGTGTGTGTGTGTGTGTGTGTGTGTGTGTGTGTGTGTGTGGTTTTGCTCGGTAGCACTATTTAAACAAGACGAGTGGCCATGCTTTGGCAACTTACTGGCTGTGATTAACGATAGTACAGATGGTTTGCAGCTGCCATTTACCAAGGGAATTAACCCCAATATTTACAACACAGAAAGTGTGAATCAGCCACACACACACACACACACACACACTCACACACACACACACACACACAAATGAGTGTCTCATTGCTGTGCTGGTCAAACATACGTTTCTGCTGCCCATTACATGCGTGTTCCTCCTTTCATTCTCTCCAAACTAAGACTGCATAAACTTACATGTTATTATTAATGACTTATTTTTGGAGTCATATTTATACCCAGTGACAAATCCTATCCCCCCTCCTCAACCGATCACACACACATACCATATAACACATGTGCACTGAACACCCTCTATACAGAAAGTCATTTTTCAGCCAAAATAAATAAAAACGATCCCCATACAATCATAAAGTTTTACTGTAATCTCAGCAATCTGACAAACTCAGTTCAGGGTTTTCAATAGTTTAAACATAGTTATAAATTGTGAGATATAGTTTCTTCATTGGGATTTGACAGTTACTCTGCAGCATTAAAACTGTATTTTATCACCCAATGCAACAGTCTTGACAAAAACAAACAGCTGCAAGTTAACAGCTAACAATTGCAATACCATTTAAATACTTGGAAATTAAACCACACAAGCTTTGCTGATTTTCAGTTTATCTTGCGTATAAAACGGAGATTAATGACAGCACCTAGTTTCAGTCACCATTATTCAACAGGTTTAAATACCACGGCTACTCTAAAGGTGAAATTAAAATAACTTCATCATAACAGACTCACTGACCTCTACAGCAGTTTCAGAATGTATTTATAATAAAGCTCAGATTATATTAATCATTATATTAATCATCCTCATAATTGAATCTTAATAATATTAAGATTTCTATCCCATTGGGATCACATTGATTAAATACAGATTATTAAATAAATACATGATTAGAACACATTATGTAGTCAGACGATTGTATTTATTTCACTACATGTCTGCCAGAGAATGAGGGGGTCCTCCGGTTAAATCTGGCATCCCCCTGGTCTTCCTCCTCATTTGCATAAACCCTTCAGGAAGTTCTTCACTCGCTCACTGAAACTTAATGTTGTCTAGCTCTGCTTCGGATTGGCCAACAGCAGACGGGCGATTCTGTTTCTTAAAACCGAGCGAGTACAAGCATCTGCGCCGTCTGACGGGCATCAACACGTATCAATCAATTGTAAGTTATGTAAGAGAACGAGAGCGGTTTATTTTCTCTCTTTTTCCCTCTTTAAACATCAATGCGATCAATCCCTCACAGCAGGAGACAGCAGGTAAGAGAGTCAGGGAGACAAAAATGAGAACAGAGAGTGGGACTGAGAAAGAGATGAAAGAAAAAAATAAAATGCCACCATGAAATATAAATGATAGGAAGCTTAATAATCAGCTCACAGTCTGTCCGGCTGTGATGGCCTGAGATTTAAGCAGGTCAGAACCAAAAATTCTGACAGTACTGATGCGATCCACACATGCATGTATGTTTAAACATAAACAGTCACAGGAGGAACAGACTTATAGCTTTATAAAGACACAATTCTTCATAGTTCATCCACAAATTAATATTCTGTCCTCATTTACTCACCTTTATATT